>JAVQIZ010016912.1:0-23354 GCA_036023535.2 Galaxias brevipinnis | reverse complement strand
TTACGGGAGGACAATACAAGGGAGGGTTGTAACTACAGTTTAATATATGAAATTGACATTCTTCTTATTAGATAATAATCTGCTCTGAAAGCTTCACATAAAGTCAAAATACCTATACTTTTCACAACGCTGTGAAGGATACTTTGTCTTTCATTTGTATTTCATCGATGTACCCCGCAGCCTCCATACCCTATTGAGTTACACCATGTGTAGCGTGATACAGCTGCCACATACCGTGACCCACCGACTGTGGCGTGCGCACGTATAAAAAGCCAAACGCTCTGCAGCAGGTCACCAGTTGGACATAGTCTGTGTGGAGCTGCCGCCCCCTACCTGCAGGATGTTGCACTGCTGGATGGTGGTGTGCTGCAGCTGGCTGGCCTCCTGCTGGAGGCTCTGGGCCGTGCGGCAGATGGGCAGGCTGGCTACTACCTCCTCCGGCAGCCGGAGGGCGCTCTGACACTGCTGCACGGCCTGCACCTGCTGCTTGAAGCCCTCCATCTCCACCAACAGGCGCTAAGGAGGGGAAGAGGTATGAGAAGACGACATGAGGCAATAGCGCCGTGGCCGGTGTGTACAGCTGGTCAACAGCAGAGACGATGTGTGTATGAGTGTATATATGTGTGTGTGCGTGTGTATATCTATATATATGTGTGTGTGTGTGTGTGTGCGTGTATGTGTGTGTGTGTGTGTGTGTGTGTGTGTGTGTGTGTACAGTGTTTGTGTCCGCGCACACACCTGTCTGTGTGTGAGCTGCTCGCGGAGGCTGAGGCGGGCCAGGTCGGGGGAGGTGAGGGTTAGTTGGACCTGGTCTAGGGAGCCATGCAGGCCCTTCACCTCCGACTCCAGACGCAGCATGTCCTGCACACAGACACAGACCACCAGTCAAATACAATCACGCAGGTCTAAGAAAAAGGCAATATATACTATATATATATATGAAGTAGCAACAGACTGTAAATCTTGTGTGTAGAAAACCACACTAAGTGTGCAACCATCTGGACTAATATTCTCAACAGAATTTAGATCCTGCTGGAGCCAACTACAGTATGTTTATATATTTATGGCCATAAGATGGCACTGTGGTGTCGTTTTCCAGCGTAGAATTATAAGCAATGTGGTGAACCCTTTCATGAACCTCAGAAATGTCTGGAATTCCTGGCTGCTTGTGAGACTGGCCTCTTAAGAAGCTTAATATGGCTCATTTGAGTAAATAGAGAATTCACACCCCCTGTAATAGCAGGGTTGCTGTTTTTAATGAGGGGTGTTTCTGGCTGGGTGCTGCTCTGTCTGAAGGGAAAATGGGCGCCGCGCAAGGGACACTTAATGTGACAAAGACGTGACAAAAACAATAAATGTGCACTGTTAGAGCAACTGTTGGCAAGCTCCATTTAAACCTTCACACTAAGTGTACGTGACTCCAGTTTGTAAGCTGCCCAAGGAGAAGAGGAACAGACAGGGAGGATGGGGGCGAGAACAGCCCCACAGTGTGGCATGGTGTTCTAGGGGGAAATGCACCCAGCCGCAAAGACACTAATCCGCCATCTTGTGTCCGGAACATTCCCCAGGGTGAGCTTTGTTTTACCTTGGCGGCGTCCTGGAGGCTCTGGAGGCGTGTCCGGGCGCTCTGCTGCAGCTCCTCCGTGCGCCGGCTCAGGTGCTTCACCTTCTGGCTCCACCCCTCCGTCTGCAGCACCTCCGCCAGCTGCCCCTCCCTCTCCCCCATGGCCTCCAGGTCACCATGGAGACCGCGACACTCCCGCAGCAGCGCCTGGGCGCAACGAGAAACAGAGTATATCTATGGGGGTTTCCTGACAGCCAATTATCCTAACGAAGGAAATCCACGTCCCATAACATGGTGGATGGTACGCTTAAGTGAGTTTGGGCAGTCGGAGTTCAGCCATTCAACGACGAGATACAAACCTGATGCATCCTGATTTGCTCCTGAATCTGGGAGGCGGAGTTCCAGACGATGTTGCCGGCGACCAGGGCGTCGGCTTTCTCCGCCCAGCCCAGGAGGAAGGCCCTCATGCTGTTGTACTCCTCCAACTGTCTCTCCGCCTGCTCGTCACACACAGAGGAGAAGGAGGGAGCACTTCAACTCATTAACAAATGGGAAGCTTACAGAGTGGGACAGGAAGAAAAAAAGAAAGCTATGGCTAGCGAACTGTAATATTTAGCGAACATTGAATTACAATCAGCAGTTTTAGTCAAAGGATTTAGAGCAACAAGACTGTCCGTCGGTGTTATTTATCTTAGCGAGAGGAAGGCGACGGACCTTCTTGAGGCGGTTGGCGCGGTCCTGGGCCTGCTGCGTGGTGTGGCCCTGCGCCTCGGCCAGCTTCGCCAGGGCGTCGCCCAGCTGCTTGCACAGCAAGGGGTTCTGCTCCCCGAACTCCTGCACCGCCACGCCCAGCTCGGCCAGGGAGCGCCCGCAGCCCTCGCACTCCTCAGCCAAACACTGGGGAGAGGAGCAGGGGGAGAGGGAGGAGGGGAAGAGAGGAGGTGGTGGGTGGGGGCAGGAGTGGCGGGCAGAGAGAGGGGAAAAGCGGAAAAGAGAGATAAACAAAAAGATAAGACGGAATCAAAAAAGGGATCGAAAGGTAAGAAAAATAAATCAAATCTGAGCGGTTGAGCAGTGTTTAAAGGGCTAGGGGAGACACTAGACTGAGGGAGTCGGTAAACATCACCCCCAGGTGGTTATCACTATCTGTTTGAACTGAGAAGGGTTGTCTGACCAAACACACCGCTTAGGAGCTCTTAGGGGAAGGCGAGGAGGGGGAAAGATAAGAGAGGAGAAGATGAGAGAGGAAAGACAGGAGGAGACGGATGTAGCCAAAGAAAATCCACCTGGAATACTTCTCTCAGAAGTGGGTCGCTTCAGAAGGCAGGGGGAAGCTCCTGCCCTTTCAAGCTCTCGCACACCAACACACACCCAAACGCGCACGCGCAGCACTCACTCTTACGTGAGCGCAAAACACACACAGCCGTCCGCCTCTGAACACACTCGCCGTTAACCTCCACCGCTGTCACTAAAAAGAAGGTTGAGAAAGAAGAGGAAGGTTCTAACGGCGCCATAATGACTCCATCCGTCAGGTTACCTTGGTCTCCTCTCGGGCCTGCTCCAGGTCGGAGGCCTTCTCCCCCAGCCTCAGCCCCAGGCTCTTCAGCTTGCCCTCCAGGTCCTGCAGTCTGGAGCTGAAGTCCTCCTTTACGTCCCGGGTCTGCTGCACCTCCCTCTCTCTGGCCTGGACCTGCAGTGTCCGCGGGGAGCCAAGAGGTTTCGCGCGGGATTTGAGGACATTTAGAAAAACGAACGCACAAACTCAAGCACAAACATTTACAGCCGGCTATTCTAACTGATCCTATTCACGCGAAAAGACTGATGGGTTCTACATTCCTCTTCCCCGGCATTAAAGGGAGAAACTGGTAGGAAGACTAGTTTTAAAAAAGCCTGCTCTGGTTATCCTGCTACATGCTACGCTAAAGAGTCATTGATCAACAGGTTCCATTGAGGAAGCCCCACCTGGTCCTCGGCTGAGCCCAGGGCCAGCACCACCTCAGCCAGCTGCATGCTGAGCTCCGAGGGCAGGCCGATCTGAAGGTCCTGGTACTTGGTCTGCTGCACCTCGGCCATCCGCTCCACACTCTGGCGCCTGCTGATGACCTCACCGTGGGCTGTCTGAGTAGGGACAGATAGGGAGCAGATCGTGATTCTACCTGTCAAGTCAAACTGGTTTGTGTGTGTCTGTGTGTGAGAAAGAAAGAAGGAGAGAAAGAGAGAATGAGAGAAAGAGAGAGAAAGAGAGGGAGAGATAGAGAGAGTGTGTGTACGTGTGTATGTGTGTATGTGTGTACGTGTGTGTGTGTGTGTGTGCATGTGCGTGTGTGTGTGTGTGTGTGTCGACCCACCTCCAGCTCGTGCAGCAGCAGCTCCAGGTCTGCTGAGGGGCTGAGCAGCAGGCCTCTGGTGTCCTGGATCCAGCCTCTCACCAAGCCCAGCTCCCTCTCCACCTCCTCCCTCTCCCTCAGCTCCTGCTGCACCTGGGCCCGGCTGGCCCGCACCTGCACCACCAGGCTGGGGATACATGCAGCACATATACTGTTATACACTGTTGTACCAAAATCCAACTAAAATACACTAGATCAAAGCAATATTATTACAAATTGCTAAAACTCGTAAGTCAAAAAACTAAAACACAAGTTATCAATTATTATTATTATTATTATTATTATTATTATTATTATTATTAGTAGTAGTAGTATTATGTAGACATAGCTCTACAGAACCTGGCTCTTCCCAACTCTCTTAACCTCCTCCAACTCTATCATCCTCAAATTCAAACTTTGTACTTCGATCCCACCTCAATCCCCATCTTTTCACTCTCGCCTGTTCAGTCCTCTGACCTGTTCAATCCTCCAACTGATACTCCATACGAATCAAATGTATTCTTTGGGTTCTCTTTATTTGCTAACCTCTCGTAACCCTCTTGCATGCTCCTGATCTCCTTCAGGCATGGCATCTCCTCTCGCTCACTCTCCGTTTTCCACTCCTTCCTCTCCTCCTCCCCCCTCTCCGCCTCCTCCACCCTGAGACTCAGCGCGTGTTGCCCCAGCAGGGCCAGGGCGGACTGCTCCCTCTCCATCTCCAGGGTGAAGGAGTCGTGGTACTCCAGCAGGGCCTGCAGCGCCGCCCTGGTGGCCGCTTTCTCCACCGTGCTGTCTGGGACGCGGCCGTGGAGGTCGGTGGAGATGGACCTCGCTTTCTCCATCTGAGAGGTAGAAGAGTGGACATCTGCGTGTTAGCAAGGACGAATGTGCAAGTGAATACGTATGTAAAGACATACGTACTTAAAATTCCAAAGAATCGTTTAAGATTGTGTTTAATATGATGTCAAATATAATATGTCAGAGTGAGGCAAAAATCTAAATAGTCTTTGGATATCCTCTTAGCTAAAAGGATATTGGGAGTTATAAACTAATCCATAGAGCTGTTGCCAAACGTAACAAAATCAACACTGTGCTGAATTGTACACTGGGCTCAATGTGTTCGGTTAAATGCTATCTGTTGTGTGTGTTTTATCTGTGTTCTCTAACCTAACACAGGAATCAGAGTCCAGTGTCTGTTTAATGACATCATGTACAGTGAAACAATAGGGCTATTGAGAGCAACTGGACAACAGGAATGTGCCACATCCAAGGAAACCAGCATTTCCTGCTGCGTGACCTCATTTCCTTTTTAGGAGCTGTGCCTTATGGGAGCTCTGGTGAGTTGGAGGCGGACAGTTTTCCAGTTCGAAGTGAGCCAGAAGCCCTGGCCCGATGCCCTGACTTACATCACACTCCCCACCCACTGATATTTAGCAGTGGTGTGCTAGGTGTGATCTAAATCTACAACATTAATCTGAACAGTCTCTTTGGTTATCTTCATACCACTGGCAGTGCGCTATCGTCATGTTAAGCACATGCACTCAGGCATACACCATTTTCCTTTAGAATCCTACAGACTTCTGCCCAGCAGGGTCATGAAAAGGTTGCAAGAAAATAAAATATGACTTAGAATGAGACTTTGAATGCAGCCTTTTTCTTCTGCTACCTTTACACTGAAGCTCCTCCAGTCCCGGGCAGTCTCCTCCAGCGCCCTCTCCTGGGCCCGGGCAACACTGCGCATCCTGGTCCAACGCTGCCACAGTGACGACATGGAGTGGCTGACCACAGCTTTGCTGGCCTCAGAGCCCACCCTCTGCAATTCTGTGGTCCTCTCCTTCAGTGCAGTCAGGGACTGCTCCAAACCATCGACCAAAGTCACAAGGGACTGTGAAAAGAAAATGAATGTAAAAATGAAAAAGTATGTCAAACGTATCTGACTGTGAGACAGGGTTTGTGATAAGACCAAAAAGTGGAAGTTCCAACCTTGTATTTCTGGAGATTATTCTCTGCCTCTTGGCTATTGGCTGACTTGGCTGTGTTGAACTTTGTCGTCCTACTAGCTGCTTCGTTCATCTGTTTGATCAGAGTCTCCCTCTCGTTCTGGAAGGAGTTCCACTGAGAAGCACAGCTAGAGACAACGCAAACAAAGTCATTGTAACAATAACAAAAAATACATACAGACATCAGGGGTATTCGTCACTCCACACACCAGTACATACCTTTGCAAAACCTCCTGATACACTTTTAGGTCCTCTTTGACTTTGGCACCTTTCTTTCTCAATTCCTCCATGCCCTTTTTCAATTCCTTTTTCAGCCCTTTTCCTATCACACCCTGCAGCCGAGAACTCAGGGAGTTCAGCTCCTCCATCCCAGCGGTGAAGGTCTCTTCCTGAGAAAAAACCTCCTCCAACTCTGTCAGGCTCTCTGCATGGTTCTCAAGCTCCTCTCCTAGGCTGGCCCTCTGGAGAAAAGCCCCAGCATTGTCCAGCCATTTCTGGGTAGACTGCTTTGCTAGCTGGTGTCTTTGGACGAGGGACAGAGTTTGTTCCAGTACCAGCTAAAAGATAAGGCAAAGCTATCTTAATTTCAATAACATCACCTTACAATTCTTCCATAACTGATATTTTATAAATGTGAAAGGTTAGGTAAAATGGAATAGATTTTATTCTTTCAAGACCAGCTTTTCGGATAAAAATGACCAATTTCCTTCAAAAGGAAACCTCAAGGGATAAATAATTTGAGAGATAGTCTGTATTTGAAGTCCCCATCCAGGTAAAGAACGTGTCCCAGGTGTACTTATAAAAACACTAAGAGTGCTATTAACATTTATTTTTGCTCCCTTACACCTATCAATATTAATGAAAGGAAAAACGAGGGATGGAAATATTATACAGCAATTGAAGGTCATGAATAATGGACCAGACTCTGAAGTTAAACAACTTTGAAGCCAAAGCGAAAAGGTTCAAACCACTTGTTTGATGGCCCACTTACCTGTTTGGCTCCTATAGCTTGTTGAAGCTCCACTCCTAGCTTGGCTAGCTCCTTGAGGTGCTCCTCAATCTGAGGAGGAACCGTCTCCTTCTTGCTGATGTATCTCTCCTTCTCCCTGCTCCCTAGAGCCTCCCCTACCCTCAGTCTGCATTGCACCTCCTCCTCCACCAGCTTCAGCCTTCTCACTTCCTCTTGTACCCGCTCAACTCCAACCTCGGCAAGGGTCAATGGTCCTGTGACCTTGACCTTCAAACTCTTCAGACATTCCAGCGTTTTCGAAACCTCCGCTTTAAAACGTTCGTTCTTGTCCACGTGCTTTTCACATTCTGCGATACAACCCTTGACATCAGACCTTGCCGACTGTAACACCTCCTGCTGTGAGGCTGTGAAAGCAGCCGGGTCAAAGATCGGGTTGACCATTTTTCCACCGTCCGCTAACTGAGAGCTGACATTTTCTAGACGCTCCAAAAGTGCATGAAGACCCGTCAGTCTGTCTGTCATGCTGGCGGGTGGCTCAGCCTGGAGTTTCCCCAGCCTCAATTTCACAGTTTTCATCTCAGAGGCTAGTCTGGCTGACATTGTCTGACGCTCCGCCACAATCTTTGAGGCACCCTCTAAAGCTTTCTCTTTCCGATCGATTGTCTTCGCCAGCTTGTCGTGGAGGCTGACCAACCGTTGCATCTCCTCCACTCGGCACTGCTGACCCCTGCTAAGGAACCCTTCGGCTTTGCCCTTGAGTTCCACCACAGACGGGCTAAGGTGGCCGACGCTCCCTTTCAAGCTCCTGCATTCGTCGAGAAGACTTGTCACATTCTCCTCACTCGTGCTGATAGTCCGCTTTTCCAGATTGTCGCATTGCTCCTGAAGTTCCTCCAAGGCGTTCCGAGTGATGTCCAAGAAAGTGCCAAACTCTTTTCTCTCCGCGATAGCCTGCTGGACTCGGTCTCGTTTCTCTTTGGCTAACGCTAGGATGCTGTTGTAGTGCTGGGGCAGGGCGTTCAGCTTCTCATCCAGGTAACAATGGTCCACCTCGTTCAGAGTTGGAAGGATCTCCTGGCCCACTCTCTGGACGATGAGCAGGAGGTTCTCGTATTCCGACGATTGCTCGAGAATACTCTGGAACCTGGAAAGCTTGGCCAGCAGCTCCAAATCGTCGTCAACGTTGACCACGTTTATTTCGGGGAACGTGATGGCGTCCGCCCTCCTCAGCCAAAGGCAAGTCTTGTCCAGGTCAACCTGGAAGTACTTCCTGGAGGTCAGGGCCTTGTCGAGGTACTGCAAGCGTTGGGTGGTCCGTTGGAGGGCCGTCTCAAAGGCCCCCTGGAGCTCCTCCAGTCGGGCCAGTGTCTCCCCTTTCTCTTCCTCGCAAGTGTCTCTCTCCAGGCCCCGGCCCTGCGCCCATAACGAAGCCAGCTCCCCCTGGTATACTTGCAGACTGCTCTGGACCGCCCGGCAGGCAGCCACCTGCTTGGTGAGATCCTCGGGGAGAAGGGACACGTGGTCGTCCACTAAAGCCTTCCTCTCTTGTTGCTGAACCCAAGACAGGGCCCTCCCTAGACCATGGAGGAACTGGGTTCTCTCTGTGAAAGCCTGCGTAGAACATATTACACATTAGAAAACATTAGCACTAAAAAGGAACGGTTTGTTTGTTATGACTAATGATGACTAATAAGAGTTTCAAAATGTGTTCCAGGTTACAAGTTAAGAGTAGGAACTCGATGCCTTCGCTATTGTTATGTAGATACATGCATTTTAAAGAATTCAGAGATGGAAACTAAACAGGAAATCACCGTACTTTGCTTAGGTACTTCCTCCTATGTGTCACCCTGGCTCCCAGAGCCTCCACCTCGCCCTGGGCTTGTTGGACAAGCTCCTGCAGGCGCCTCCTCTCACTCAGCCCCAGCCTGGAGGCAACGGCCTGGGCCTCACTCACAGCCTGGGCCAACAGCTGCTGCCTGGCCTCCAGCTCCACACATACGCTCAGGTGATCGAAAAGGAAGCTCTGGGCCAGGTCGGGTGGAGGGCTGGTCTTGAGGGCGGAGGTGAGGGTGGGACGCTGCTCCTCCACCCACTCTCGGGCGTCCCTTAACTGAGTCTCCACCCGTGCCAGGTCCTCCAGGGTCTGGGCCGAGTCTCGGATCTTTCCCTGGATGAGGCTCTCCAGCTGGGACCAGCGCTGCTCCAAGTGGTCCACCTAGAAGGATAGTTGGATGGAAGAAACCATGTCGTAAGATAGGCTTTTCAGAGAAGTAAGGAAATATTGATTGTCCATTGCCTATGGTAGGTTAATTTAGAATATTAATGGGTTAATTTGTTCTATAACTTTGTCGCCAGTGAAACGTCCGAAGAGTCTGGGGGCCCACCTGTTGTTTGACCAGCTCCTTGTCCATCAGGCTGAGGCGGGGCAGCACAGCCTGCCTCTGGTCCCTGAGCTCCTCCAAAGTTCCTTTCTGGTCTTCCAGGTCCAAGGACAGCTTCCGCAGGGCCTGCAGGTGCTCACTAGTGCTCTCTGTGTCTGCCCTAGACACAAAACAATGACGGGGAGAAGATCCAGTCACGTTCATTTTGGCGACACGTTTTAGGAGATACTTATGGTATTAGTTGACATAGGATTAATGATAAATGAATGAATATATCACAGCAGTTGCATTGGTACAGTTGGGCAAAGAAGTCAGTTAGCAGGCAGTTATTCAAAAGCCACATCCCCAACTTTTAACACTTAAAATAATGTCAAATGAGAACACAGTTTTTCAAAGGTCATGGCTTCTTACTTATACAAATTCCACATTGAGCCAGTTACAACTTGACTTGACTATTGTACTAAACCTACCTTGCAAGGTAGTCCCATTCTCTCGAGACCTGATGAAAGAGCTCCTCCACAGCCACCACGCTTTCCTGGTACTCCCCACTCCGCTGCATGTCCTCCCCCCTTTGACTCTCCAGCTCCTCAGCTCTCTGGCCCAGCTCCTTCCAGGCCCTCTTCAGACCCCCCATCTCCTCCAACGCAGGGGAGTCCTTTCCCCCTGTCAGCCCAGCCACAGCTTCACTCAACTGGGTCACTTCCGACTGCCTGTCCCGGACCTGCTGGAGGAACTCCTGGAGGAAACAAGACAGCTGAATTGTCACACACACACACACTAAGTGCAAATTAGGAGCTATAGTAGCAAGGGGACATAAAGGCACAAGGAAATTGGCCGTCATTTTGGAAAGAAAATTGGTGGTACCATTTGTTTTCCCTAAATTACACATCCAGCCAATCATTCTCCGGTAACAATGGACGGTTTATTTAACACGGTCATTGAGCAAATGGTGGAATCCTCATCTGAATACTAATGAATTTGAACATCATGCTTTTACTCCCCTGCTAATCCATCCATCCACCCACCCCTCCATCCCATTCGCCCTCCCAAGTTATCCATCTGTGTACAGATCGGCCAACAGTCCGGTGTCTGACCTGAGCCTGGTCCAGTTGGTTCTGAGCAATCTTGGGCTCCAGTTCTGAAGGTCTCCTGATGAGGTTCTGGAGATGCTGCTCTGTCTCTCTGAGAAGGACCTCCAAGTCCGTCTTCTGCTCCTGGACATCCCTCCAGCTGTCAGTCACCTCCTCACACACCAGCATCCTGTCCTCGATCTGGACGCATAGGGTTGGGTTCAGGATCACAAAAGCGTGTGCTCCAAAGAAGCATATTACACCATAGAGTCACATTACATCATAGAATAGCTTTGCATATCTTTGCATAGCTTAGCATAGCACAGCACGGAATAGCACAGCATAGCATAGCATATCATAGCATAGCACAACACAGCAAAGTATAGCATAGCATTGCATAGCATAGCATAGCATAGCATAGCATAGCATAGCATAGGATAGCATAGCACGTACTGTTCATTAATTGTACAGGCATTTATAACCTATTATTTTCTTGTGTGATTAGATTTGTTTGAATGTGGTTTAGGGAAGTGCTAACCTGTAGCTTGACCTGCTGGATGTCTGAAGCGGTCTGTCGTACTCTCTGCTCCTCCAGGTCACAGGTAGAACACACCAGCTGAAGGTAGGTACTTGCCTGCTCCTGCAGAGTCCTCTCATGTTTTACCTGAAAGAACCCCAAACAAATATTAACACAAACTCCACATCAAGGTGTAACTTATGTTATACAATTGTTTGAATATTTCTGTTTATTTTATAACATAACAAATAAAAATATTAAAAGTATTCTACGTACATTAATTGTGCTGTAGTTAACACAAAATAAAAATAGCTTAGCATAAGTGATTGTGACCAACCAATGTATAAACATAGCTAGCATGCACACTCTAGTTGTGTGGGTGAATTATCAAGGAACCTGCTGTAGCGCCTCCTCCAGGCTGAGTGGTGTGTGTGCAGGAGGTTCTGGTTCCTCAGAGACGGAGCGGAGCCACGTCTGACACTGCAGCAGAGTGTCCTGCAGGCTCACATGTCTCTGTAGCTCACGGTCCAGGCTCTGGTACACCTGGGATACAGGGGGAGGGGATGGACCACGGCAGGGTAGAAAGACAGGGAGATGGTGTTCATTTAAAATAGTAATTTCAGAAAAAAAAATGCCTGGTCAGAGAACAAAAAAACACAATATGGAGGAGCGCAGCGAAACAATGTCCCATTGATTGAGAAAGTACTGAGGGGAATAACACTGTAGCAAGACCTCACATTTGCACGATTAAAAGACTCTTGCTTAATGTCAACAAGCCACATAAAACATAAACAGCAACAACAGGGTTGTGTTTGACAGGTGTTGAATGTGGAGGCGTTCATGCCCCACTGGGGCTCAACGAACAGCAGGGTCTGATTGACAGAGTTAATGTGAGCGCCCTAGGGGTGCGGGTGGGGGTTGGTTTGTATGGGGAATGGGGGGAGTAGGGGGACGCGGTCAATGACAGACATGCTCTGGCACTCTGCCTGGCAGAGCTGGAACAGGGTAGGGGGTTGGCAAGGTGGCTCGGGGGGGAAAAGACAGGATATTAGAGCGGTGCTGGACCGGGACCGAGTTGGCAGTCGCGGCACAGCTGGGAGGGACGTTGCAGAACTGGCAAAGCTCTGTTGATAGAGTGCGGCTGGATCACACGGGTTGCCAGATTGGCTGTGTGGTAACGGTGGTGCGGTAGTTTGGGAAGTGAGCTAAGTTGACAGGGTGGAGGTTGCCAAAATGACAGAGCGGGACTGGATTAGAGCAGTTGCCAGGTTTGCAGAATTGCAGTGGTGACTGACCATTTTTGGCTCCAGCATGATAAAATGAAGCTGAGGGGGGGTGGGAGATTAATACGGGGAAAATTGAGAGAGTGGTTTTGGCAAGGTACAGCGGGACTGGGTTGAGCTCTGCTTTGGTAGTTTTATTTGGCAGTGACCCTTTGAATTGGTCATGAAGGGCCGTCTTGAGAGAATGATCTTGATAAACAGTAAGCTCTGCCAAATGGTGGCATATTGCCTTTGTATGGTGGTGTGTTCACCCTGCATTTCTTCTCTTGTGTGTTTTCGATAATGCATGTGGAGAGGCTGCATTTATGCAGTCCCTAATCAATTTCAAATGAGAAACTATAAAGTCAAGTCTCTCCCTCTCTCCATCTCCCTCCCTCCCTTCCTCCCTGCCTCCCCAGTACCCTCCTCTCCCCTCCTCACCCTCTGCGCCGTGCTACAGATGGCCGAGTAGCTGTCGCGGGTGCCTTGCTGGTGGGCCTGGACCTGCTGCCTCAGCCGGCTCTGCGTGCGCTCGCTGCAGCCCTGCACCAGGTCGTCGCCCTGCTCCTTCAGCGCTGCCAGACGCTCCTCGAAGCCCGCCACCTCCTCCATGATGGCCTGGGGTAGAGCGGGGGAGGGGGGGGAGCGGACAGACAAACAGACCGGGGAGGTTAGTGAGGGGGGCTGGGGTTTGGATAAGTGGACATGTGGTCAAGGACATGAGCCACATCAAACAGACAGATAATAGGGGATGTGCTCGAGTGCCAGGAGATGGGATTGCCTGGATGAACTTAAAGATGGAGGTCAAATGAGTAAGGCGGGAGAGAGCAGACATCATTTGCCCTGCGGCTAATTCAATTGTGATGTGCATCGAAATCTGATTCTTTCCTGCTCAGTGTAGAAATATAACACATTTATTCGGCTGGCTATTCATTCCATGACAACTCATGCTTTTTTTTGGTGGTATATAGAAGATCGTCAACGATTGGTCACCTTGTGTCTCGCCAGCTGCTGAGTGGCTGCCTCCAAGCCTCCGCCCACGGTGGGGTCAGGGGTCACCATTCTGCTCGACATCTGCAGCAACCAGCGCTCCACTTCCTGAAGCTCACTGTGGTACACTTCCTGCTCCTTCACCTTGCCCTCCAGGTGCACCACGCGGACCTGACACACACACAGAACACAACCAGTGTCAAAATGCAAGGTCAATGTAATCCAAGTGAAATGCAAACTCACAAGCAGTGAGCTTCCTAAAAGCGGACTAGTCTTCCTGCGATTACCGCTATTACGACATAGTTCAAATGAAAAAGAGACCGCCAATGAGAACTCGCACCATATCATTATCAATTCATATTCATGATCATTCCGATGACTCGTACGACTATTTTGAATCGATATCGTTCAATGACCGTTGACCACTGGGGTGGCGTACCGTAGCGGTGCTGCAGAGCTCCGTGTAGTCCTTGTGCAGCCGGCTCATGCTGTCCCTGATGGAGGGGTAGCGGACGGAGGCCAGCAGGGCCTCTCCCTTCTCCACCACGGACATCACCGCCCCGTCCCGGGACTGCACCGCCTGGAGAAGGGCCTGGGGTACAGAGGCAGCACCATCACGCACTGTGTTGTGGTCCTTGGCCTATACGGATGTTCTACAGATCCGTAGTTTATAGGCTATGTTTTCAGAGGGTAAATGATTAGTATCCGATCTTTTCCGGGATAAAAGAGGAATCTGTTTTGAGTTGTTTCGCCCTGTTGGATTGCGTTTTTTGCAGAAGTTCCTATGGCTCCACAATATAAGGTGTTCTGATGACTGACAAATCAAAGGTAAGAGAGTGAGGGGGTCAAAGAGCCTCGCTCTCCGGTCGCGGTTACCTTGTACTTGGCTAGCTGAGCCCTCCTCTGGTAGAGCTCGGCCTTAGGCTCCAGCGGGGCGCTGAGCAGGGCCCTGGTCTCCACCACCCACTGGGCCTGGGCCTTGTAGCGCTCCTGGAACTCCCGGGCCAGCAGCACGGCCCGCTCCAGGGAGCTGTGCTCCAGCCGCAGCCCGCCGGCCAGCTCCTCCAGCTGGGATAGCCGGGCTTCCACCTCCCCTCCCAGCCGCTCGGCCCCAGGCTCGTCCAGGTAGCCGGCGGCCCGCTCAGCCCGCTCCCTCAGGGACTTGAGCAGGCCGTGGCCCTGCTGGAGCTCAGCTTGGAGGACCTGGGGCCAGAACGTGAGAAGATGATACTAACAGCTTTCGCTGAAGTCCCTAGGGACTCTACATCTCCAGGGAAAGAGTGACATGGGTCATATGTTTCAGGCCTACATGGCTCATGGCAGACAATGAAGGTTTTATGTAAATAAAAATGCTTTTTTTGCTTAGAGTTTTGGTTTGAAAACAACTCCATCATGATAACAGTTCGAGTTTGACAACTGAATGCTGAACGGAAACGCAATTCAGTCTTAGACCTTAGTGTGTTGAAAAAAACATATACGTCCAAACATAACACTCCTTTCAGATCTTTCATCTTGGATCTTTTCCTTTAGAATTCCACACACAAACACACACACACACACACACACACACACACACACACACACACACACATTCCTTTGTTCCCCCAGCAGCACTGCTAGCCCCGCACGCAGAGGGCTGCCTAGCAGTGGGCTAGAAAGGCTTGCCAGCTTCCTGAGGTGGACTTTGAAGCTGGCAGGTAGATGGACACCTGCTTGGCGAGGACCTGGTGAGACCAGGAAGAGAGAGCGTGCTCAGAGAGGGGGAGACTAGGGTGAGTGATATGAAAGGAGGGCCCAATTACCGCGCCCTTTAACTGATGGCGGCAGCAGGGGTTGTCAGGGCAACAGAAACTCACATGTACAGTGCACGTCCACACATATGGTCAAACGTGAATGTGAAAGCACACACACACACACACACACACACACACACACACACACACACACACACACACACACACACACACCTTAGAAACATAGAGACTCTGACACAGATATGGACCTGCCCAAACATTTCACTCACGTGCACTCCGACACATACGCATGTTGATGCACGGTGCACGCATATGCTCACACTCACACACACACACACACACACACACACACACACACACGTCCTCCTTCCTTTTCCCCCAACCAACACACCCTCCCGGGGTTCTCCATGGGGGGGCCCCCCCGCTTTCATCATCAGCCTATTATTGCCTGTGCTTGAGAGGCACAAACACTGTGTCCGCCAGGTACTCGGGCGACTGCTGTTGATAAAACACTAACAAGATCAGTGTCAGTCAGCACACGTCCACAGGCCCCCCCCCTCCCCGACCTCCTGCCATCCACCTCCACCTCTCCAGGCATGCACTGCACTGCTCACAACGTCCACGGATCCATAGCTTTATGGCCCACTCGATATGGCCACACCACACACACTGACATTGCTAATAAGAGAGCTACCCAGGTCTGGAGCGCCGTCAATTTGCCTTCCCTGCACCCTCTTTCTGGGAAGTAGAGTAGGCCTTTTTGCTATTGGAATGTCTCTGCCCTGGTCTCGCTTTTCTCATTTGGGATCCTTGTTAGGGACAGTGGTATATTCCACTTAACAAGCCGTGCCTTGTTGCTGTGCAAACTTCCCAATTTCGTGAAGGAGGCAGGCGAACGTTCGCCCTGCATTTAGATTCCGCGTTAGATTGCGTGTGAGAATATTAATTTGATACCAGGTGACAAATGCACTGCCCCTGGAGAATTACCTCTGGTTACATCATGTCCAGACACGCTATGAACAGTGGAGGTGGGAGATTACATTGACCTTGGGAGCACAAATGCTGTTAAGACGCTCACTGGATTTTGTTTTTAAAGTGTTCCAGACCCACATTAACACACTACCTGAGGCACAGCAATAAAAGCAATCAGATGTAGATCCATATCTTTTAGATGTAATAAATGAGTTGGCTCAAATTACCCCGGCGGTCCAGTGCGTGTTTTATGAATATAGATACCAAGAACATAAACACGACGAGACCAATACAAATGACTCCTCCAAGTCAAGTCAATAGACCTGAGCAGAAATATAACCGTTGGTCTTTCATTGATTCGCCCATTTAAATCCTCTCATCTCATTGGCTCTGTGCGACCGTGGGGGTGGGGGTGGGGGGGGTGTGTGTGTGGGGGGGGTGCTTGTTGGCATCGGGTTGCAGTCTACCGAGCTCCCAGGACACATGTGGTGACAGCCCGGCGCGCCCCCCCCCCCTTCCCCCCGTCCTCCATCCCCTATGCAGGGAGGCAGACACGGATTACTGCAAAGCCCTAGCCAGATGACGGCGTGTGCCGTTGGCGTGCGAGCTTACGTGAAGAGAGTTCGGACGAGAGCGAGAAAAAAGAGCAAACGGGCCGAGCAAGGGAAAATGCTAGAAAGTATCCACTCACTCCAAGGTTTCCCTTGCAATTGCAAGTGGTTGGAGGCTCATTATACGTTTCTATGGCCTTTGTGATGCTTTGTAACGACTGAGGCGCTTGAGGAAATAACAATGTGTGTGTGTGTGTGTGTGTGTGTGTGTAATGTGTCTGGGTCGAAAATGCGGCAGAATCGGGTTTGTGTGTGTGTGCCTATGTGTGCGGGCGTGTGCGAGTGTGTGTGTATGTGTGCGAGTGTGATGTGGAGCGGTAAGGGCATTGCATCAATTACAGTGTCTGTGCCAGCAGGCTCCTGACACGGGTGCTTCTTCATCCTCTGCCTCACAGTGGGAGGGGGGGGGGGCTCTCGCTCTGCTGGGGAGCATCCTGGAAAGCCGCGCCCGCTTTGTCTTCATAAAGACACGATCGATACACACACACACACGCACACAAGCCCCCCTCTCCCCCTCGCACTCGATAGGAGCTGAGCCATGCCAAAATTTAAACAGGTCTTTGGTGTGTTACTGGTTGTAAGTGAGTTGTTGCACGTGTGTTAGTGTGTGTGTATGTGTGTGTATGTGTTTGTGAGTAAGCCTTCACCTTGCTACCCTCTTAACACAAAGTAAACTTTCCAACTACGGCCTACAAATGACTGCCAAACTAGTCAATGCTATCAAGTGAAATACCCAAATATTTCGGGGTACCGGATGCTATCGCCAGCTTTTCAAACGATACAGACGCAATTTTCCGAAACCAAACTCAACGGAAAGAAAAAAATCAGTCCAGAGCTTTGATGTAACAAACAAGCACCGCATGTTGCTTGGCAGGGGTTTAGATTGGAGAGGGACTTCACGGCTGCCTGGGAAATTTGGACAGAGATGAGGTTCTGCTACAACATTCAGCAATCCTGCAAGCTCATCAGATTTGTCTGGCCTAAGCTCGGTGAACATTTCTTATTACGGTCTGTTCACTCGGGCATAAAAGATATGGCCCCGAGTCCCCGAATACCGAACATATGGATGTTCTGTGGATTGTATGAAAAAACGTCTTACACGAGAACAATATTCATATGTTTCATTTCAGTCCGATGAGAATAATTGTGCATTATCCCCGGTGTGTGTTTTCAGTCCTACCTCTAACTTCTTCATCTTCCTCTCGATGGTAACCCGGTCCAGAGGCTCTGAGCTGACCGTGACGCTTCGGAAGTTCTTCTGGGCCGAGCCGAGCCAGTCGGAGAAAGAGGTGCAGAGGCTCTCCGCCTCGTCGATGCTCCTCAGCTCCTCTTGCAGCTGTTTGATGGATTCCTGAAAAGAAAAAGAACAAGAGAGACACGTTTTATTTGAGAGTTTAGATATGATATATTTAAATGTTGTTGGCGTATCCGTTTTGTTACTTCAAATCGACGCACCCGCTGATATGATCAGGCCAAGGCTCTATTCGGATAACGCAACTCATTTCTATTTGAGAATTCAGCGTTTGTTTCCTTCAGAGCTTGACATGTGAAAAAGGAACTGGGGCGCCATCAAAACCCGCTCAAACACAATTTTACTCCGAAGCCTTTCATCTCCCAAACGTCAATACCATGACTACAGGTGCCGTGGGACTGTGGGTTTCCCACTAAGCCTCCGAGAAGGGGAGAGGGGATTTGGTGCGGTTTGACACATCACTCACTCCACTTGCAAATGTCACACTGAGAGGCTCCAATTAGCTGATAGTGCTGAGTGCACACCTTCCCCGGCTAGGCGGAGGTAACAGCTCCTAAGCAGCGGCACACATGCACCTCCCCACACCTCACGCAGAATAATTAAACCCGGCGGAAAGGGAGGGGCGGGAGGGGGGAGATAGAACAGAAGTGGAGGATGGATGGTGTGTGATAGAGGAGCGAGATGTGTGGGGAAGGTGGGGGGTGCACGAGCGCGTGAGAGCAATAGAGAGCGAGGCGTTACCGCAGGTGTCAAAATCAATGGCGGTGCCGGCGCGGCCCCGCCACTCCAGACACAGAGTGTGAGATTGCTTTGTGGTGCGGCTAATTACAGCCTAAGCCTCCAACCAGAGGAGCCCCATTGATTTTCCTTTAGCCCTCTCAAGAGGAGCCGGCAAGTGAAGAGACGGAGTCTCGGGGCCACCCGTACGGAGGGCGCCGTGGTTACAGAGCACAACACCCCGAACGCTGTGTCAAATGGGATGTTGCCGAAATGAGGGAGCGAAGCGCGCCGCGAAACACGATCGATGGGAGAGGATCGACTCTGTAACAAGGGAAACCCAAGATCTGCAGAGGCGTGTGTTACAGGTACTCAATTCTAAATAGAAGCTTCATCGTGACGTATTCGTCATCATAAAAATAATGTCAACAATGATTTCTGAGGGCGTTAAGTCTTCAAGACAAGTCAGGAGGCCACATTTGGTTAGACTGCCATAGGAATGATAACGTCCCCCCCCCCAAAAAAACAATTCCTATTGATCCGAATCGAAACGATTCCAATCGTTCTACAAAGTCATGAATCCCACTATGACAGTGTGAAAAGCTTTCTACGAAAACCCACGGCCCATGACAGACCTCTGAGGAGTCTCACCTGTATGCTGAGCAGCAGACCTCTGCAGAGTCTCACCTATATGCTGAGCAGCAGACCTCTGAGCAGTCTCACCTGTATGCTGAGCAGCAGGGCGTAGTAGCGGGCGGTGAGCTGCGTGGCCGTGGCGCTGACCCGGCTGCTGATGTGGCTCTCCTCCAGAACCTGTTGGGCCAGGGCAGACAGACCGTCCACCTCGCCCTGGCGGCCCTGCACCGCCTCCAGCCAGCCCTGCACCGCCAAGGACAGCCATAAACCAACCGTCACATAACGAAGTCAGCGACGCAGGTGAAATTATGACTTTACGTCAAACTTATACGTGTTATGAACACATGGAGAATGTGGATACACTGACTGAAATAGAGCGATACAGAGGAAATCAGACGTGTGGAGATGTAGTTTTCAGGCGATGCTGTTAAATAGTTGCAGTTCTGTCAGACTGGTATTATTTTGTATCAATAAAATGTATTAAAAGATCCACAAAAAGGCTTGCTTTGCATCGTGCTCAACAAACATAACAATAAACTCAAAATAATCTCTGTTCTTTACGGAGACCTGACATGCAAATTAAACACACCACAGAGTGCTATAGCTAAGTGCCGAGCGGGATTTGAGAGTCAATGTGATTTGAGAGAACGGTAATGAAGATTATTCATCGGTGGGATGATAGAGTGTTAGTGGGGCTTTATGGCTGTGATGTCTCTCTAACCTGGAGCTGTTTGAGCTGGGCCTCCTTGGTGGTTCTGTCGGACTTCAAGTGGGCCCGGACCCCGGCCTTTCCCTCCACCTCCCCCAGCCACTGGGTCAGACACTGGAACCTCTGGCCCATCTGCCTCAGCCGGGACAGGGTGGAGCTCAGCGAGGCCCTGGTCTCCTTCAGGCGGCCCTCGTAGGCGCCCCACTCCCGCTGCACTGTGTCCAGGGCTCGGTCCTCGATCTGGGGGACGCCCCAGGGGATCACCCCCTCTCTGCTGGTCAGCACGGAGGAGAGCAGGGCCTGGCCCTCGGAGCAGTGGTCCTGCAGGAGCTGTAGGGAAAGGGAGACAACGTGATTTACTTCCTCGTGACGACACAATAAATCGTTCTGCTCTGTCATAAATTATACTTTGTGTTTCTCTTTCAACGTTTATGTTCATGATATGAATAATTAATCATTTTACCCCAAATACTTAAGCACGATTGATTTGGAATGAGACAAAAAACAGTCACCATTAAAAGACAACTAGAATATTCCCCAAGAGGAAGTTTAAAGAACACATTATGCACACATATTTAAGAACGCACGTAATGCCCACTATCTCGCCCCATATATGGTGTGCCGCCTGACCTGTAGCTGCTGCAGAGTGTTCTCCAGTGTGTCCACGTCTCCCTCAGGGTGAGACAGAGAGGCCAGCGTGGCCTGCTCCTGCTCCAGCCAGTCCTCAAACACATGCAACCCCCTCTGGTACTCTTGGTGGACCAACACCAACTCCTTGGCTTTACTGACAGAGGCCTAGGAGGGCAATACCATTTTCAGTAATCGAGGGGTGTTGAACATCAAATAGTCAATATAACCCTGAAGTAAACATTGCAACTGTGAGGTAATTCACTGTGGGTTTAAGAAGATGAACAATTTAAAACTAAATAAATGCCTACAGAAAAAAACCAGTAATAAAGTGTGTTGCTCTCTGTATGTTGTCTCCAGCGACAGTACCTTGGCCTTGTCTTTGATGGCATTGTATCTGCGCTGCAGCCGCTGCACCTCCTGCTGGGTAGTGTAGTGTTCGGCCATGTTGGAGCCCTTGGTGGCGATGGTCTCCAGGGGGCTGCTGTGGCTCACCACCTCCTCATAGAGGAGCTGAAAGAAGCACACACACATACCATAATATCGTGTGTGTCGTAATGTGGACTACAACAGAACAACAGAAGCACACACATGATTCTATACATGGACAACAAACAGTTCATCCTATTGTGTCAATAGCATTAAACATTTTTAACACTTTAATTGACGCCGATTAATAGCCCATAATTAGCAGTGATACGTTCCCTGGTCCAATGAGTCCAAACAATACACTTCACGAAGACTCATTAAAAAAGGTAGTGGCACTCCCTCCTGTGAGCTAAAATGGACCTGTCCGTCATGGTGGCGTACCTTGGTCTTGCCCAGGTTGGCCGTCTTGTCCCTCATCTCAGAGTACTGTCTGTCCGAGCAGCCCAGTGTCTCCTCTACTCTGTCCATCCACAGGACAAACTGACCCACGTCCTCTTGGTAGCTGGTCCACTGGGAGAGGGAGCCCTCCAGCTGACTGTAAGGCATCAACACACACACGCAAATCACAAACACCCCCACAAGCAAACACACACACACACACACACACAGTGCACTTAGTATGAGACAGTCACCTGGTCACCTAATCAAACAGTACATTATTCTTGCATGGACTTTATCGAAGTGACCATTTCACACAACAGAAACCTATCAGATGCATCCGCCTCAACTGACAAATAAGGCCCGTGAAATACACAGATAAATACACTAGCCCATCGACTGCGGACCTTTTGCATTGGATGGAGGCGGAAAGCAGCGCGTCCCAGGAGTCCTTGAGGTCCTGGATCTGCTTGCGGACCACGGGGACGCCCTCGGCCGAGGTGTTCCTCTGTACGGCCTCGCCCCGCGTCAGCAGCATCTTCAGCTGGATCTCACGCTCCTGACGGGCCGCCAGCAGGGCCTGACGGAGCGGAGAGACAGCTCCTTTGTTACTTCTGACAACTCTTTGGTTATCGGGAAACACGCGCTCCCTGTTTATTCCGATGGCCAATTGTCGCTTATTACTCACAAGACTCTTTCTCGGTTTCGGGTAATTTGAATGAATGTAAGAAAAATGACATCTCTAATGAATACTGGGCAGTTCAAATGATACGGATTATGAGACTTTCCAAAGAAGTTTGGGAACAAATTATCAGTGTGTCAACTCATTGGGCTCGAATTGTACCTCCAGCTGTATCATGCGTTCTTCCAGGACGGGTTTGTCGGCTGTGGGGGACAGGCAGGTGTCCAGGACCCTCTGGGCCTCACACACCCAGTCCTGCAGCTCCGCCAGGCCCTGAGAGAAGAGACGGTGCTCCCCTACGATGCGCTCAATCCTGGAGGCCTTGTCCTGGAGGGGAAGGGGGGGGGGGGGGGTTGGACAGAAACCTCCATCAACCTGGACAGGGATCTCAGACCTCAAGACAAGACTGTTGCATTTGCATGTTTCTGGACAATAAAGCTGGTTTGATCTTTTTCTGCTCAGGGATATTGTGAGTTACTCACACAGCTAAATGAACTCAACTGAGTTCCGCAAGGATTCGACATCCCTTTGCTAAACGATTTCTAGGAGGAAAAGCTATTACCGCTACACCTTTCGCGGCATCCCTGGAGGAGGGTCAGTAAGCAACAAGTGGCCATTTTAGCTCGTCCCTGTTTCCATGTAATAGAGAGAAGAAGACCTAAAAATAGCACAGCAAGGCTAAGTCCCACAAAGTAAAATAAATAAACCCCATTCATCATGGCGGGTCACTCTCACCCCACCCCCCCACCCCCTGGCGAGAGACGGAGGGTTCTGTTATGGCCGGTCAGAGGGCTGGTTTGTTTTCTGCTCTCAGTGATTAAACCCAACACCGCGATCAATTTGAGGGAAGGCTAGCGAAAAAAAAAGGTCACACCAATTCCAGCCAAGCACCTCATTTCCTCCCTGGCATTTCAGCAGAGCTGTAATTGATTTGCGAAAAAGCCCCGTCATCCATGGAGGCCGTCTTCGGAATATTGATGAAACGGCAACTCTGAGGCTCGTTGGCTATGCATGGATTGATCTATTGCTGATGTAAATATAATGCTTAGTTTTCAGCTGAAACAAGCATGTTAGCCCATGATTCATGTTTTGCCGCATACAGACGTACAGGGAATCAATGCATGACGCAGCACACATGAACACAACACACAGGAAGATAGCATGTATCGACAGCAACACCCAGCGAGGAAGTTCGGCCTTGGGGCGGTTCATGCGTCAGGCAAGGCAGACTTGGAAGCCATCTATCTGTCCAGGGGCGCACAGAGAGCGGGTAAGAGGTGGGGATGTAGGAGGGGTGGGTGTTACCTTGGTCAGGTTGCTGAGGGCCAGGTACTGGGCGGACAGCTGGGACACGCGGTGGACGAAGCCCTTGCCGGCCGCCTGGCCCTCCCAGAGGCCGTGGGCCCGCTCCCTCAGCCGGCCCAGCTCTGCTTCACGGCTCGCCATCTCCTCCAGCACACACTGGGA
>JAVQIZ010016901.1:0-15664 GCA_036023535.2 Galaxias brevipinnis | reverse complement strand
TGTGAGTTTTGGTGTGCGGCCCTCTCTTGGCAGGTTTGTTGTGGTACC
Source organism: Galaxias brevipinnis (assembly GCA_036023535.2). Classification (NCBI taxonomy): domain Eukaryota; kingdom Metazoa; phylum Chordata; class Actinopteri; order Galaxiiformes; family Galaxiidae; genus Galaxias; species Galaxias brevipinnis. Next base: position 15,616 of record JAVQIZ010016901.1, on the reverse strand, counting down.
ATGTTCTTTCCATTTGAAGATGATGGATTTGATGGTGCTCCGGGGGATCATCAAAGATTTGGATATTTTTTTATAACCCATCCCTGACTTGTACTTCTCAAAAACTTTGTCCCTGACTTGTTTGGAGAGCTCCTTGGTCTTCATGGTGTGATGCCTCTTGCTTAGTGGTGTTGCAGCCTCTGGGGCCTTTCAGAAAAGGTGTGTTTATACTGGCAGATCATGTGACACTTAGATTACACACAGGTAGACTTCATTTCACTAATTATGTGACTTCTGAAGGTAATTGGTTGCACCAGAACCTTTGAGGGGCTTCATAGCAAAGGGGGTGAATACATATGCACATGTCAATTTCAGATTTTTTTTTTTTTTAAATAATTTTTTATATATATTTTTCTCATTTCACTTCACCAACTTAGACTATTTTGTGCAGATCCATCACATAAAATTCAGATAAAAAAACATTTAAATTACAGGTTGTAATGTAACAAAATAGGTAACAAGCCAAGGGGGTGAATATTTTTGCAAGGCACTGTATATAATCAATAGCAGCACAATAATAACTTGTGATATATTTATCACAATATAATGATTCCACCAAGTTAATATGCTACACTGTGGTTGGTTTGATGTGTGTGATGTTTATGGTTGGCTTTTAACGTGATGTTTATGGTATGTTGTGGAAGAAAATTATTCAAGTTCTTTTAGTATGTATGCAGGTTGTAATAACTAATTCAGAGTTAATCATAACACAAAAATTGACAAAGAAAATATATAACTCGTTTGTCAGTGGACCCACCGATACCAACCACTACCTAAGATGAGTCCTGTCCAAGGACTTTCACAGAATACTTAAATCCAGGCAACAACATGTTTCTGGAATAGTATGAACAGGTCATAGCGATGAAGGAATTCAACGAAACGTCATACATTCAGCCCTAACAACCGACCAGACATGGTGGTGCCAATTATATTCTTGAATATGATGAAGATGATTATGTCACTGCAATAACTAATATGGAAATCAATAAACAATAATTAAGCAAATCTTTATATAGAAATATGATTATTTCAACAATGTCTTCAGGAACCCTGATGTCCGGCCTGTCCATCCTATTCCTGGTCTCTGTCATCAACATGTTCATGGGTTCTGTCGTGCTCTTCAAGGTAAAGCAATTCAGAGCCTGTGGTGTTTTAAAAAAAACTTTTGGGCTTTTGCTTGCATTAATTGAGATCATATTGTGAAGGGGCTATTTGTGAGCGTCAGGGATGTTGTTGAGCTAATACATTTTCTAAGAAGATCCAAGATATAACAACTTGAAGTTTATTTTAAGATGTTTTTAGCTCTTTGCTGCTTTTTCTTAACATTTTGCATTACGTTTCAACCAATGAAGAACAGTAAGTTTACCCATAGGCAGAATAGTTTTTTTAAACCAAAGCAGGTGCGTCTTTGAAAAGTGCTTGCCCCCAGTGGAAAATTGTTTGTCTAAAGCTCTCCTGCTTTTAGTCTTAATTCTTCTTGTTTTGTAACAAGCCTCCTTTCTCCTCCTGTGCAGGCACACATGTACCTGGGCTTGGCCATCATGTGTGGGTTTGTCCTTTTCGACACCCAGCTTATCATTGAGAAAGCGGAAAATGGAGATAAGGATTATATCTGGTGAGGATTTGCGTTGTCATGGGTTACTACATTAATTAATCTTTTGGTGATAACTGAAGTTTAGGCACTTGAATCAAAATGAACATAAAACTATTCTTGTTCAAAGTGAAAGTTAAATAACCGTTTCTGTGTATGTCTTTTACCCGATCTTAAGGCACTCTGTCGACCTTTTCCTGGACTTTGTGACTATTTTCAGAAAGCTGATGGTGATTCTCGCCATGAATGAGAAGGTAACTGGTTGTATTTGTTGATGGTAGTTATAATTGTGCATTTTGAGCTGTATAAATTATATCTTGAAATATGCAGTGTAAACATATTTTAAAGTGATACTTCACCCATTTACGATTTTTTTATATGTTTATTATCATATACCAATGCTGCATTTTACACATGGTATCGTCATGTAGCGTTTTGTAATAAAAAAGTAGTGTGTCACTTGAGTTGGGAAAATTACTCTCTATTGCGTTTCTGGCCAGGGGGAGGGCCTTTACTGGTTCTTGCTTTGGTTTGCCCAATAAGCTATGGACATTGTGGTGTACAATGAATTAACCATTTAAATGCCGGTGGCCCAGAAAAAATACAGGAATTTCACTTACATTGATACAACTACCCGAACCATATACTTACTTAATTTATCTTAAACGACATCATATATTGCTTTAGAAACTGAGCAAACCATCACTTCAATAGCTCTCTCTTTACTTGATGCATGATGTAAATCTGAATTGTACAACTTCTAACTGATGTAAAACTAAATTGTACAATGTTTTTCAGGACAAGAAGAAAGAGAAGAAGTAGGTAGAAAACATCATGTAAAGATTAAAGATTAAAAATAATCTGTGAGACAAGGCACAATGTTTTTTCTGCAGCTCTGTTGGTGCTCTCACCTTCTGTCTTTGTTTTATAAATTAACTTCTATGTGGTCTTATATTTGAAAAATTAATTTGATTCGAAATACAAGGATTGAGTGTGTTTGGTAATTATGCAGTGAATGGATACTAGATCAATGCTGCAGGGACAATGATTGGCCTGTAGAGGGGAGTGTTTCCCTACTAAGGCTTTTATATACCGTGCAGCACTGAAAATAGAAAACTTTCAGATTTTTGTTTTGTGCCATAGATTAAGTACACAGTATGATTATTCAGCAGGATATCTTAGCTTTTATGACTAATTGTTTAATATTTAACATAATTTCACACAATTTGTATGTGTTTAGATTTTTTGTGAATTTATGTAGTTAATCCCCAAATATACTGATCCCCAGATGTCTTGGAAGCATGTCACAGGACATTCAAACCTGTGTTTTTTTCACCCGCTGCTTTGATTTACCCCCAACAAAATGATGGTGTTGATAAAAATTTTTCAATCGAGCAAGTTGTAGCTAATATGTAGAGCAGAATTTAGTGTATACTTTAGCTGCTAGACTGGTCTACGGAAGAATTTGAAGAATGTGTTAGAATTCCGTTCGATTTGAGCCTCGGTTACATCATATATAAGACGGTCATTGTCATTACCACCACAGAAACAGCCAGATTTCCAAATATAAGGAATTCTGGCAAAGCAGCATCACCCCATCCATTCTCTATAATACCCTTTAGTTCTCCCTACTAGTATAGAACCTAGTCTACATAGATTGTGGCTGTTCCAAGTTGATTACATTTAGATACAACAACCAATGTTGCGTGCCACGTAATTCTCTGTGGACAGATCAATAAAGCAAGCTATGCAGATAGTCTTTATGTTAAATACTTCTACGTTATTGAGTCTGCTAGCCAACTAGAATGTAGCCAACCTGGAACCAGCCCATCATCCGTGAGAACATTTGAACATCCTCATTCTAGAAGCAAACTTGCCAAATGATGTGACATTAATCTTCACTTTTTTGAAGTCTATACTGTGAAGAGCTTATTTTACTGATGTACTCAAGAATAGAATAATTTGATATATTTGCTCAAATAAATTTGTTTAAAGCGATCACCAGCATTATTTATTGTTATTTGTCATATTGAATGGTTAAGGTTGTTTTTGTTGCATTGACTGTAGACTTGCTTTGATTCGTAACTAGAAAGCTGGTCAATAATTAAAAAACACTAAAAGAAAATCAAAACATTTTAATTCAAAAGTTGAAAAACGGGCAGTTGTTCCAGTAAATACATACTGTATCTCTATTTGCTAAGGAAACGAGACGACATATAAGAGATCAACATAATCTACTAAACCAGGAAGCTGAATTTTCACAGAAAGATTACGAAATGATGACAATTGCTAATGATGTACATATTACATTAACATAAAATAAATAAATAATTGAAATACATATTCATCGGATACTTTAGCCATTTCTTTTTCTATGATATTATTGCTGGTATATATTACCTTTAAAGTATTATGATAGGACACAGACAAACGCTGACAACCTTTCTAGGTATTCATCGAGAAATAATCTCATATAACATGATCAACAAATGATTTACACATTAAAACTGTGATGCATGAATTAAGCAATGACAATCACACAAACATTCATTATTTTTTTTTAAAGAGCTCAATATGAAGAAAAGCCTTTCAGTACATTGGTGTGTGACCTGTAGAACAGAAAAGGATGTATTGATACAGTATGATGGCTATCTGTATGAGCAGTTCAGTGACTGGATGCTTAGTATACCTACTAAAAGTTCAACGTGTGCAGTTTATTTTCTCTACATGTCAGAGGCAATAATGAGTGTCGGAAATGTGACTTATAGTCCATGCTTTTTTTGAAAATTTGTTGAGTGTCTCCTTTTTATTCTATAAAGTGGTGCCAACATACAATATTGTAATAGTATAGCCCATGTCTTTTAGGTGGGTTTTGGTTTGGTGTTTTATCGGTCATCCTGAGGAGAAAGTCAGTCAATACAGTTGCAACAGGGCCGGCAATCGAGTATAAACCTGGTTGTTTAATCTGTTCAGGGATCAAATTTGGATCACTGTCCATTTTTTTACGTTCCTTTATAGTAGATGGGTCAGCAGCATCAGAGAGAGAGTTGTTAGCTTGTGACTAGGATAGAACAGGTTTAACACCCCCCCTCCCCCCTCTCTCTCTATCCCTCCCTCCATCATCCCTGGCTGCCGCAAGATGACAGGCTGTCGTAGAGGGAATCACTAAGCGACTCTGGGGTCTCTAGGACCTGGGGGCGACTCGGGGAGAGGGCTTCCTCCGGCCTCTCCCTAAGCAGCTCAAGCCCCGCCTCCCTGTTCATCTCGGGGACGCTGGGAGTGCGACTCTTCCCCCGACGACTCAGCCCCGTCTGGACTGGCACGGGCAGGCTGCCTGGGTCGGCCACCCGGGACACGGATGGACCACCGGGCTTTACATTCTGCTGTGGATCGAGAGAGAAAAAAAAAGGAAGAGAGGAAGGAAGGAGGATAGGGAAATATTTTACGTAGCTCATTTTCGATTAGTCCACACATTAAGGTGAAAGGTGTTACAAACTGCCATGCTGAAATTTTTATGTACTGTGTGATAAATAATGCATTTTCTAAAAGGAGAGGTGAGATTGTGAGTGCAGTGTTTAAAAAATGCAGGCCCACTTCCTCAAAAGGTTTTTTTAATAAAACTATGTGCAATAAAGCTCCATTTTGGCTCTGACCCCAATCAGTCACTTTTGTTTGTAGCTGCAGAATTGTAGCTGTGACTGATTTGAAAAAACATTTATGTTATTCTGCTCTCTTATCCTTACTTTTTTATTAATGTTGTAATTTCTTGTCATTTTTGTGGTTTATTCCATATTTATTTGTATGAAGGTTGTGTTGTTAAAGCATTTTGAAACATTGTTAAGAAAAGCACTATACTACGGTGGCCCTGAGAGGCCAAACACACTCCAACTTAAGAAAACACATGCAAATAGACAAAACACAAGCAAATTAAGAAAACATCTACATCAATTTGAGAACACATGCACAGCAGTTAGAAAACGCGCTGCAAATTCAGAGAACACAACACATTACAGAAACGTGCTTCAAATGCAAAATTACATTACAGAAACGCGCTGCAAGCACAGAAAACAACACATTGCAGAATTGCGCTGCAAATACAGACAACACAACATGTTACAGAAACGCGTTGCAAATACAGGCAACACAAGGGAAATGTTTCCAGAGGACACCTAAAAGTGACAAGGATAACACAAGAACAAAGGACCTCCGTTGTGTTCTCTGTATTTGCAGCGAATTGCTGTCATGTGTTGTGTTTTTTGTATTTGCAACGTGTTTCTGCAATGTGTTGTTTCCTGTACTTGCAGTGCGTTTCTGTGATGTGCTGTATTTTTGAATTTGCAGCATGTTTTCTAAATGCTGCGCATGTGTTGTCAAATTGATGAAGCTGTTTCCTTAATTTGCTTGTGTTTTGTCTGTTTACATGTGTTTTCTGAAGTTGCAGTGTGTTGGCCTCTTAGGGCCACCGTACTATACACATAAATGTATCATTATTAACTTGGTCCGATAAATGTTCCTAAAATATATATGTTTTTTAAGCTTTAAACCCACCCCTCTAAAAGGAGACACATATGGTACATTCTCCTCCTCCTCCTCCACTGCCAGGTAAACAGGATCACTGGCTCCTGCTGGTGTCTTCAGGTTTGGGAAGGTCCACGTCTTCGAACGGGGGGTGAACATCTGTGGTCCATGGGCTTCTTTGTCTGCAGGAGTCACAAAATAAAAAAAGTCCAGGGTTTATATTAGCAAGACAAATAAATGACCAAATTTAAACATACACTGACAAATGTTATAATAAACATTAACTCAGCAAAGCTCAGATGGTGAGGCATGTTCATTTTTAATTTAGAAAACCTGTTTCAACTTAAACATATTTAACCAACAAAAAGGACATCGGACTTCTCAAAGTTTATGTCACATACGAGTTGCAGTAAAGGAGCTTTTGCAGTACTCTGGTCCTTAACATACTAAATATGCCGGAAAATGTGTAACTATCTCATATGTTAAGGATGCACAGTAGACAACTTCGAAAACGGCAATACTGCATGAATCCATTCACCCATTCAATCATACCAGCACAGAATAATTAGCTTCCCTCCACTATTGTGCATTCTTGGCCATACCTTCATGGATGACCCCGCCCGCCGAGCCATACTGGATAGTGGGGATCAGTTGCCGGTGGGGCTGGTAACTCTCCTCCTGCGCTCCCATCTCCCTGTCCAAGGTGCGTGCCCTGCGGCCAACCCTCCCCGGGGAGCCAGAGGCGTGGTGCTCCACCCCCCCGGCCCTCATCTTGGACAAGCTTCTCCCCGCTGCGCCGCTGCTGTAGTCGGGCAGAGGGAAGGTCCCGATGCCGCTGTCCAGCGTGTAGGTGGAGGCACCAGAGCCTGGAGGAAGGGGGGGCGAAGTGGAGAAGGTAGGGGGAATAGTGAGGAGAAGAGAGAAGAAATTTGTGAATGACGTTTTTTATCTTGCCTTATGTGCAGGACAGACAGCGCCAATTGGATGCAACTGCAGTGCTATAACACATCCGTTCTCTAATACTGTCAGCTAACCACAGGTGAATTTCTCACCTGCAAAGTGCTGTGAGTGAACCGAGTCAGCTAAGTTCTCATCGGATGTCACGTTGCTGATCACACCGGATCCCTGAGGCAAAAGAAAGAGAGGAAACGGCTTGAATTATTTTCATTATAATATCAACTCATTTTCATTCACCGAATTCTTTTCTTTTAGTTTCTGTATTAGGCTTGTTCATACTTTTAGATAGAGAAAACTGGGGCAAAGTGCAAAAAACGACAAGACTAAATAAACAGAAAGGCTAAAAGATCGCCTTACTTTCTGCATGTCCTCTCGGCTGGTGGTGTGACTGAGGCTGTCACTCTGCTGGCTGAACACAGGCCTGGAACTCTTACAGTCAAACGAGAGGCGCCGCTGGGGCATGCTGATCACCTCCTTCCCATCCACTCTACACACACACATACACACACACACACACAAACAGACACACACACACACACACACACACACACACACACACATACAAAGAAACACACACACAAACAAAGCAATTAGTTGTAGTTGCTGTTCACGATCAGTACATACATTTCTAACTTGTTCGACAGGTTCCCTTTACTAGTTGTTAACCTCTAACCTCTATCTAAAACATCTAAAACCACACCCACACACCCACACACACACACACATGGATTCTAAGTGCTTGAGCAGGAGTTCCCTCCCTCCACTCACCGGTTCAGAAGCTGCTGCATGAAGTTGTCGGAGCGGCCTCCTCTGTACATGACGGCGAGCTGGCCTTGGGCGGGATCCATCACCACCTCGCACGAGTGACCCCTCCCCGCTCTCTCCACGTAGGCTCTCTCCTCCTCCAGCGCCCGCCGCAGTCCCTCCGCCTTCTCCATCAGTGTGGAGATGTTCAGGCCCTCCACGCCCTCCTTACAGCGGGCCGCCACCTTGGAGTCCTTCCCCACCGAAGGGATGTTGATCTTCCACTCCTTCTTCTCGTCCTTGCCCTTGGAGCCCTCCGCCTTGCGACTGAGCGCGGGCAGCTTGCTCTTCTTGAGACCGAACCAGCTGGCGATGCCGTTGGACGCCTTGTGTTTGAGCTCGGGGGGAGGGGCGCCCCGGTCCTGCTCCTGGAGCTTCAGCATGTTCTCCTCAATGCCCTTCATCACTTTCTGCTCGATGGCGGACTGCGGGCTGGCGGCGGGGGCGGCGACCTTCTCCTCCGACGGGTCGGAGGTCGGAGGGCGCGGGGGCGGAGGAGGGAGGCTGTCCCCGTAGGCCGGGTTCCTCTTGTTCTTGCTCCCGCCTATTTTGGACCGCTCCTCGGATTTGGAGGCATAGCGCGGGGTGTCTGAGGGTTTCCCGGGCCGGCTAGAGGAGGAAGAGGAGGAGGGGGGCTGGCAGGGTTTGGAGGGGGACTTTGGGGGCACTTTATTCGGGCTGTTGGTGTTGACGTGCGGGCTGAGCCCACTGGTTTTACCGTTATAAGGGAGGTTTAGAGAACCGGGGCATTTCACATTGTTACGTAGAACCTGGGGTGCGTCACTGTTGGGGGACAGGAGGCCTATCTTACTCCTGGGGCTTTCTGTCTTGGTCACACACAACTCGGGCTTGGAAGAACCTGGACCGGACGGAAGAGCTTTGACCGCTGCCTCGTAAGCCTGAGACGGATACTTGAGACCGCTGTTTCCTTTGGGCTTACTGTCCAGGGAGTCAGAGTGTTTGCTGGAGTGTCTCTGCTCCTCTGGATGCGACTCCAGTGTTCTCTCTGCCGTCTTGCTCCTCTCGTCCTTGGGGCCGCTCTCACTACAATGTGTGTCTGCCGAGCCCGCTGGCTGACTGCCGGCCTCCTCGGAGCCTCTCAGTTTCCCCAGAGCGGCTAGTCTCTCTTTGAAGGCGTGGTGGCTGGACTCTGCGGGAGACCTCCCCGAGCCAGGACCAGGCCTCTTGGGGATGGAGGAGGGGTCATTCTTCCTGGATGGAGCCGGGGCCTGGGTTGCCGGGGGGGCCTCGGAGACCGGGTGGCTGTCTCTGAGCTCCGTCTCCTGGGCTGGTCTCTCTCTGCTCTGAGCCTTGTGCAGGGCCGAGACGCTGGGCAGGCTGTGGTGATCCGTCCAGACGGGGCTCTCAGAGTCCTGGTCCTCCTGGTCTGACGACGACGAAGAGGAGGAGGAGGAAGACGCGGAGGGGGACGAGAGCTGTCGTTGAGGAGGGGCAGGGCGGAGGACGCTCTCCGGGAGGGACTTGACTAGCTTCCTCTCCCCGCCACTGCCAGGTTTGGTTTGAGAGGGCAACGTGGTCCGTTTCTCCGGCACGTGGGACTCCTCTCTCCGGGACACCTCCGAGACATTCTCGTAGTGAGGCACCCTCCGAGTGCTCCTGGGTGAGGAAGACGCGGCGGAGGAAGAGGAGGCCGCCTTCGCTACGCCACCAGTGCAGGCCTTAGAGATGGGGCTGGAGAGGCTGCTGTAGCCGAGCTCCTTAGCTGGGGGGGAGGTGGCGTCCTCGGACTGGGGTGGCGAGGTGGGGGCAGAGTGGGTTGCCGGGTAGGACTCGGACCTGGCGGGGGGTGGGGGCGGCTGCCGGCACCTCTCGGCGGTTGTGGCGCGGCGCGAGGGCACAGGTGAGTGGTACACCTCGTAGTTGTTGGTGCGGCACGGGATGCGGGAGTTGCGGGTGAGCTGTGGGCTGAGGCGCACGGGGCTGGTGGCCGCCTGGCTCCTCTCGCCCACCGAGGGGATCTTCAGGAACTTGAGCAGCTTGGAGGGCGAGGAAATGGCTGCCACCTTGACGTCGCTCAGGCAGGAGGCGCTGGGGCCCGGGCTGACGCTGGCGTCCGCTCGCAAGCTGCCCGCCTCGTCCTCCGTTGTGTCCTTCTCGGGGATGTCGTCCAACATGGCGGTGGCGTCGTTGTCGGACTGGACGGGTCCGGCGTGCTCCGGTGCTCCCGTCTCCGTCTCACGGGGAGCTGCCTCGGGGCTGTCCTTGACGGGGACGGGCAGCTGGGATGAACGCATACCCCCGCCTTCGGTGATGGAGACACTGTCCCTCTCCACGACCAGCTCTGTCTTCACAACCTTCGACCCCTTCAGAACCTGCCCGTCCCCTGTGCGCTGACTGACTCGGTGTGATTCCGTGTCGTTGGCCAACAGTCGTGAGTCGGGGCATGTCTTTTGCTGGTGGGGGTGGTGGTGCTGGCCATTGTGGTGGCTCTGTTTGGATGGGAGACTAGACTCCGCACCTGTGCTCTTGGCATGACAATCACTTATTGCAGCAGTGGAGGCCGTTGTCGCCGTGGTCACGGCGGAAGAGGAGGAGGAGGGTCCGCACACGTGGTTGCACTTGGACGGTCCGTCGGGACTCTTCTTACACGCGTTACCTCCGTCCCCATTGACGTGCTGCTGGTGCGCATCGCCGTCGCAGCAGGAGCAGCGGCAGTGCGTGTGCTGGGTCTTCTTACACTGCAGCTCTCCCGCCGCCAGCACGGCCTCCGTGGATATCAGCACCTGGCTGTAGTCACAGAAGGACAGGCCGGCCGTGGACGGGTGGAACTTGAGCGGGTCCGTCTCCTCCATCTTGCGTAGGACCTCCAGGATGTGTGCTTTCTTCTTGAAGAAGGGGGACAGGGCCTCCATGGAGGCTGCGGGGCCGCGAGGGCCGGGGGAGGCGTGCTGCGTGCGGTAACCATTTCCCTTTAAGTGGAGACAAAAAAAATTTAATCAATAATAATATAACATGTTAATATGTTAATTACAGACACATATAAACCTGCTGCGGCAGCCGTTTCCCTTTCAGTGGAGATAAAAAAGTGATATAATAAAAATAACATAACATGTTAATATGGTCATTACAGACACCTATAAACCTGCTGCTTTTCCCTTTAAGTGAAGATAAAAAAGTAATAATATAATAATATAACATGTTAATATGGTCATTACAGACATCTACAAAACCAAAACAACACTGTTCATTTGAATGTGAAAAGGCTGACCTATGAGGATCTTTTTGTGGAGCTACCATTTTAACAGGGTGAGTCATTCTAACGGGCATTTAGAAATGCATAAGTAGGCATTCCTTTATGTTGTGAAATATGAATTTCCTTTGAATCAGCCTGCTCTATATAATAAGCAATAAGGCCATGAAAGAATGACACAAAAGGGAAAACCAGTTTGAAAGCGATGAGAAAGATTGCAGTTGTATAAACAATAAGGGAATAAGGTCAACGCATCTGTGATCACATCATCACCCGCAGGCCTCGCCCACCGTCCCGTTCTCTCCGCCAGACTCTTATGACATCAGTGGCTCGGCGGGCTATTCTTGCACGCTCCCCCCCAAAAAATGTGTTTGCTGGCAGTGTGCTTTGTTCCTCACCTTGGCTTGTGCTTCTGTCTGCGGCTCCACCTGCTTGGCTGAGTCACTGTGCAGCTGTGCATTGTAGTCTGGGAGGGGCCCCGGCTGGACCTGTGAAAGCAGATTCGCAGTCGCACGGCAATTAGGACGAGGTTTGCGTGCACTATATTACCAGGAACCAAATATAGTGGAACCAAGCAGGAACCAAGGATGTCTTATTGATGAATCAATCACTGACTGCTATTAACAGTAATGTGTAAGTAACTTTCTTCTTTAACATAAGCATGTGGGACAGTTTAAGCAAAAGCTTAGACTCACAAAGTGCCATACGCACACAATTGAATCCATGATCAGAACAACTTATGATATTTCCACTGGACTTATTTTAAAGTTGTCTTTTTTAATATAAGTGTGTCATTACCTTCTAAACATCCCTGGCTCCAAACCCCCAATATGAGCGTGACTAAGGTCTATCTGTGTACCTGGTACTGGGAAGTGGGATGGTTGGGTAATTTCTGCTGGAAGAGCTCGCACAGTGCTCTGTTTTGTCTCTCCAGGTCAAACACCAACATCTTCAGCTTGATGCACTCCTCACGAAGATCCTGCAAAGACAAACACAGATGTATGAATAATGGACACGCAAAACGCACGAAACGTGTGAAGCACTCAAATTCCAAGCCGTGTATAGAATGCATGCATGTGACGTCAAGAAGAAATATAACCATAAATAATAACCATTTAGGGTAAACTTTGTTTTACCTTTTGGTTCAGTAGGGCTTGGACAACATGGTTGGCCACCTGTAAGACAGTACAGTTACAGTGTGAGTTCAATCAACTAAAACTGTGGCTAAAACGACTTACCAAAACTACATTACAGTGGGGTTTTTTCAGAATAAAACTGAAACCTGTACATTTGAAGTTTAAAATTAGACTGATGATGACTGATAATGTGATGACATGTATAACCGATTCCCAGTTAAAATATAGTAGTGTGGGATCATGGAAAAAATTATTAACAGAGCTACACATGTACTAACAACTAAATCTAGATAAATGAATAGAACCAGAAGTAAAACTGAAATGAAACTAAATATACGGTTATAGGCAGTTTCGTAAACACACAAAATAAAACTTGTTACAAATCAACATTGTACTATAACATAAATAGAATAAGCAGTTTTTTCTTAAAGATGCCAGAAGGGCATAAATAAATGAAGAATGAAATGAAAACACCCACCTCATCCAGACATCTCTCATAGGCCTCTCTTTGACTTTCATTTGCGAGTAACAAAGCAGAATTTTCTGCCTTTGAGAAAAAAATATATTAACAAGTAATTATTCTAGCGTAATCTTAATTAAAATGAACGTCCCATTAGTGTATAATGTCAAAGTAATATGCACAAGGAGAACGGGATTCCAGTTGAGAATGAGTGAAATGTGCTAGGTGTGCATCAGGGTCTGTACCTCCAGCTCCTTGAGTCTGTCCATAAGCTCACTGCTGTTGTCTTCTTCTTCTACGTCCCCCAGGTAGGACTCCACATCACCTTCCTCCCCCTCGTCACCTTCGTCCGACTCATAGTCCTCGTCACATATTCTCCGTTCCGTTTCGTCAGACATCGTTCTCATCTGTAAGGCAAGTCATAACCGTCCTTTTAAAACTCCATAAAACTCCACTACCAATCGCAACAAAAATGGTGACGTACTGATACTACCATAAGACAAACTATAGCAACCAATATCATGCCATATCAATCCTACCATAACATTAACAATAGCAACCAATATCATGATATATCGATACTAGCATAAGACAAACTATATTCAAAATCATGACATATCGATACTACCATAAGATTAACAATAGCAACCAATATCATGACATATCGATACTACCATAAGACAAACTATAGCAACCAAAATCATGACATATCGATACTACCATAAGCTTAACTATAGCAACCAACAACTCCACCAACTCCTACTATCATTATATAGCCAGTAGCAACACAAAGCTTTACCAACTAATACCACCATACACCGACCAATAATACCACTTGCATAATACTACACAACAACCAACTAACACAACAACCAAACTAAACCAATACTTTCAAGTATCAAAGTATTCCCACTATATCACAAGCAATGGCCACATAAACAACAATAGCCAACAACAACCAATAGCTACAATGTATAGTATCAATGCCTGCATTAGAGTCACAGATTAAACATTATACATTTGTTAACCTAACTTACAATTCCGATGCTATTATTTGCACAAACACCAATTCACAAACATCCAATACATTGCTCCAGTCAGTGATTAGTACCCATGAGAAGTATTGTTGCGAGAAGGTGACCGTGTGATAATCCATTGTCCCTTTAATTGATGCAGATCCAGTAGTATCACAAATAGATCACGCCCACATCTTCCCTCCGCCATCGCTTTGAGGTCAAAATTCCCATAGTAAGAGCAAAACCCCCACATCTAGACTTACGAGAGTAGATTTAAGGCTGGGTCAGCCCAGTGCTGCGGACCTACGGGATCTGGCAGGTAAGGTGGCAGACTGCAGGTGTATTGACTGACGGCAGGACTTACAGTAGGGACAGAAAGGGAAACAGGTGTGTGGATGATGTGGACTGGGGAGACATCACACTGTATAGGTCAGGAGGATTAGACGCAGGCTCTAATTCCTCGGTTGGACTGCGGCCAAGTCAGTCGGTCAGTCCCCTCTGGCTCAGGCGCAACTACAGCGACTGGCTGATTACACGCACATAGGCATGGATGTGTACACGCAAGTGGAGACATGCAGACAAGCACACCCACAGACACACACACATCCGCTTTTCATTCACAAACAAGACATGTATTTACACAAATTCGCTTAAATCTTTCTTTGTCACACTCGCTTTTTTCTCTCTAGAAAAACGTACATGCATAAAAAACACGCACACGCAGCAAAACAAAGGTCTCTTCGAGGGCGAACTCAAAAAATCCAACACGCATTAGCCATTCTTATTACGTGGCTAATACTGGCTTCAGAGCATTTTACCGGAAGGATTATTGAATAACGTTTGGCCCATGTATGCTGAACCCCATGACCAGCGTAAGTGGCATCTCATCTCATACTGTTATGGATTATTGAGCTGGAATCGACTGGGCATGGCTAAAGTGCACATAGTGAATATCAGAGGGCGAGAGAGAGAGAGAGGAGCTAATCAATGCAGTCAGGCCATCTAGGAACGGAAGCTGATAAGAGATTTGCTGGACATTTGCCCTCAGACACTGGAGCGCCGCTGAGAGGTTATAAATACCTGCTATTCTCACCAAGCTAATGCACATTACCGCTCCGGGCAGAGCACATGCCCTTGTGTGCGTGAGAGAGAGAGAGAGAGTGAGAGAGAGAGAGAGAGAAAGTGTGTCTTTTTAAGATTCACATGATGAAATACACAATGTGCTCCGCATAAAACAAACTAAATATAACATGAATATGCACTGCTGCTGGGGCCTGACAGAGTTTTTATGTCATGCAGAGCTTACGTCAGCACCTTCAGTCATTTGCCGTGGAGAGGGAGAGAGGGAAAAATATAGAGGAGAGAAAGAGAGAGAAATAGAAAAAGAAAGAGAGAAAGAGAGAGAGAGGAGAAAAAGAGATGTAGAGAAAGAAAGGAGAGAGAGAGAGAGAGAGAGAGAGAGAGAAAACCCTCTATTTTGTATTCATATGGAGCTCTGCAAAGACACACGCGTCCAGTAAAGGAGAGACAATCAAAGACACATTCAGGGAATCAAAAGAAGCCCTGAACCTATTCAAGTCCCACACGCCTGGCTCATATCGAAATCCCCTGGTTAGTTCTCGTCTGCACAACATCCACAGGGGAAAACAAACAATTAGGCTCCGTGTCCCTAACACACACACACACACACACACACACACACACACACACACACACAGAGAGAGAGAGAGCTACTTGGTACTGGATAGGGATAGTGACTGTGCCAGACTGCACCAACACAGAGGGCCTTTGACAGGGAGGGAGGAGAAGCTCAGTGTGTCTCATGGGACTGCAGTACCAGGGAGCGTCTACCACCGAGCACTCACACGCGTACGCGCGCGCGCA
>JAVQIZ010016896.1:0-20217 GCA_036023535.2 Galaxias brevipinnis | reverse complement strand
TGCGTCAAATTTATCAAATTCAAAGCTTTGAGCAGGGCCCTCTTAACCACCTTGCTTATGTCTAGGGGGGGGGGGGGGGGGGGGGGGGGGCGCGCGCCCCAATGGGTTGGGGGGGGTTGCGACTCAAAAAGGTAGGGTATTGTATTATATTATAGTATTGTACTATTATTAGGGCTGTCAAGTGATTAAAAAATGTAATCGCGATTAATCACATGGGTGTCTATAGTTAAAAGCGATTAATCGCAAATTAAACACAATTTTTTTATCTGTTCAAAATTGACCAACATTTTTTAATTTTTCATGTTTTTGATACTTCTCAACATGGGAGAGGACAAAATATGCTTGCTTCATGCAAATGTATTTATTATTGGAAAAAAATTAAATGCACAAAACAAATATTTCCAGAAACTCTTACAGTACTACTGCATTTCGCATAAAAAATTATGCTCACACAATGGGTCCAACCTAGCATTAACGCAAAACAAACTGAAACAATCCAGGTCAAGGACATTTACCAATATTCTCAAATTACTTAATCTCTTGACGATTTGAACGCCAAGAAACCATGCATCCAAAAAAAATTATCTCACTCATCGACATAGCAATTAAACTTCACTCAAGCACTGAACAGACTTAACCGACATTGTTTACAGCTAATCCCCAATAGGCTCGCGGTAGCTAGCATTCAACTGAATGCCGAACCAACTTTAATGTATGCGTTCTGACTAAAAACTGTGTTCATTGTCCAGTATAACTGGTACACCACATTGGTCAGCTGTGTTCCACTACTTAGTTAAGTATGAAAGAAAACTCACTCACACTCCTTAAAGCAGCTGTAGATAGATTCTTAAAAGAGGTGGTTTTGGCGACCGCTACTGTTTCTAAGTGTAATAATTTTACCTAACCATCTCAAAGAAGACATTCAGGAAGCTCATGGTCACTGCATAGCGCTAGGATGATCAGAGGACATATTTGTGTTGAATGTTGAGACTTCAAGAGGACTGATCTGAACCGCGATTTTTTCAGTCTCCCATAGACATTACAATGTGCTATCGGAATACATGTATTGATAATCCGTTTATATAAAAAAGCTACCGACAGTGGCAAAGTATTTCCATTGAGGAAGTATTTAAGTGGCAGAAAGTGCTAGTCACGTGACCATGTGGGAGCGCTTTAGTCAATTCTAGCATTACAGGAGATTGTTTATAAACATAATCTTTCAATGGATTAAGCCAAAATGTCATAAAATCATGAAATGTAGTAGTACTAGTAGGGCTCTGTAATTTTGAAGTGTATAGGGAATAAGTTCAAATTTAAAAGAGGCCGGCGAACACTCGTGGGAGACATTGTTAGACGTGCAGATGTTGATTTAAACATGTTAACAATCGTTTAAGATATCCATAGAGAGCAAGACAAATGAAGAGACAAAAACAGAAAAAGAAAAGTTAGGCTGAGTCGCCATCTTGTGCCTGATGCGAGGATTTGCAGATAATCTGTCAATAATAAGGTAGGCTTTCAAACTAAGGAACCCATTTGATGTCATTTATTATTTTTCACTACATTCAAAAACATTCACCATATGCTTTTAAAAATTCCTTCTATTGTACGTCTGAGTTGTACTATCGAAAAGCTACCGGTGTCCTTCCAGTCCAGTGTCCACAAAAAAATAAGATAATGAAAATTGTAACAAAATATTCCAGTAACTAACTACTCTTGCTTTTAAAGCACATCTACTCTTTTGAATGTGAGAATAAGGACACATCAGATAATAAGGTGAGGGAATTTTTGTCTTCTGTAGTGAAAGTAAAAATCAGTCAGGAGTTAAGCTTTTTTTTTCTTTAATGCCAGAATTATTATCATACATGAACAACCCAAGGGTTTCACACTTTATTTTTTACAATATGTACCACGTCATACCAGCACCTACATGTTATATACACGCGTTAGACAGAGCCGTGTCACAAAGCAGTTTGTGGGTTAACAAACAAACTTTCTTAGATGTCAGAAAGAGGACGACTAAAATGCTAACTATCAAGATTCCATCATCAATAGGTCATCTGTGGAAAACGTAACACGAGTCAAAAAGTTTATTCTTCCATTATTAGTGGTAATTGAAGTGGCACATTTCTTTACACTACTGACGTGATCCTGAACAGCAAGACAGTCGTGGGATACGTTTGATGTTGTACTTGGGCTACCCTGGTTTGTCATCAGGCCCCAGGTGTGACAGATAAGAGTTATCTGAAGCATTTAAAAAAGAAATTAAAGAGAAATGGACATTTTTCAGTCAAGATTGTGCTGCACGTGACAGGGCCAACAAACATGTGCACGTGAGCGCACGCACATGGACGCACAAACAAAGACGCACACCTCTGAATGGCCTAAAAGCAGAGATAGCAGCTTCTGTAAAGGCAAAGACAACAGAGAATAAAATTGTAAGTGGCAGTACTGCTGTCAGATACAGATCAGCAGCGCTTTGAGACATACACAGACAGGCGTTACTGTAGGGCTACTGAACCTGAAGGCAGTTTGACCTTTCAGGACCCTAAATCGACAACCCTCCACCCCACAACAATGAGGCCGGGCTTTCTGTTCATTCTGGTCGGATGAGAGCTATAAATGAGAATGAAGCAGACCACGTAAGGCTTGGGGGCAGAGGAGTGACGGCAGATAGGATGCAAAGCCCAATTCGTGATCAGATGGTCAGATGCGACAGATGTGTCTTTATCCGAGAAGAGTTCTACTTGCCACCACATATTTACTTATCTCATATAACATTTGAACGGCTCTCCATTCCAGAAAGTTGCTCATCTTAAAAAGGGCCACTCCCTTTCAGCATTCGTTATTGCCATGACCTCCGAGAATTGTGAACATCATCAGGTCATGCAGTTTTAATTTATGATTCCATCATGGATCCAAGGGTTGAAACTGCTCCGTTTGATGAATGAACTAATGTTTAACTTAAGAACTTTAAGTATATTTTTCACACAAAACAGCGTTATATTCAAGTACGACTTTGGGCGGTGTTCAAGGAAGGTAATATCAAATGTCACACTTTTAAATTGCCAAGTAGTTCCTATTATAGCTGTATGTGTGTGCTGGACAGACTACTCCTCTTGACGCTAAGGGGGCAGTGGTATTCCTACATACTGAACTGTTTGTAAGTGCATTGATTGCAATTACATGATAACACTGAGATTCTGTTACGTCTTCCGATTTATGAAGAATCATGTAAACTGGGAACTATAACAAAACTTTCTGGAAAGGCACAGAACCCCGGTTCGGAGAAGGGGCACAAAAACCAGGGGTAGAGAAAGAGGAAGTGAGTGATACGAGGGGAGATGGGTGGCTTTTTTATATAGTTTGTTTTTCTTTAATATAAGCATCGCGACATAAAAGGGAGCAAAAAGGGATATGATTGGCTGGCCAAAGCATCAGTCTTCATCAGTCATCCAATCGGCCACAGAGAAGAGAGTTTAGTGGTCTTGGTGGAGTTCAAAGCATTCTGTTGCGTTTGTGAGTGGGCGAGTCTGTAATGACATCACCACAGGGGGCAGGTCCTCTCTTGCGATTGGTTGTGGCATCCAGGTGAAGTGCCATCTCCTCCGCAATGAAGGTGTTGAGGTCGACGTCATGGAGACCGTTCCTACGGCGACCGTGTGACTGGGCAGGGTGTGTTGGTGAGCCAGGAGTTCCAGACCGCACAGAGATACTTGCCATTGCACCACTCAGGCCTAAAAGGGGAGAAAACACATGAATTATGAACAACTAGGTGCACATCATCCCTAACAGGCTAAATCAGTGATAGTATGCATAATGAATGCAGTCAACAGTGACGCCTTCCGATAACCCTCAAAGTAGAGAACCTGAAACATTGTCATGTTTGTTTAATGCATGTTCACCTACCGTGCAACGCTATGGCTTCTCTAAATGGCTGCAGGTCTGTCTCCACGGATGAGCCGGTCTCTGGGGCTGATGGTCGGCTTGGCGACACCATAGCAACTCTGGGCGTGGCTCTGGGGTTCCGTGGGGGTGGGGTTTTGCCACACAGGAAACTGATGAGATCCTCCCGCCTGATGGTTCTTCGTCTTTTCTTCAACCAGGCCAGCACTTCCTTGTTCCTGCGCTGGTAACCTATTTGGATTCCAAGGTCGAAGCTCCGCTGCTGGGACTCCGCACTCTCTATAGGGACAGAGAATGGAGAGGCATGTTAGATAGACTGGGGGTAGACATGCCTCTGCTGGTGGGTTGACTGTAGAGATTATGTGAATGACAGCAGCGAGACAAAGTAGGCACAACAAAGGTAGAAACATACAGTACGAATCATGCTGGCTTGGTAGCAGTGACTTTTCTTTCTTTTTTTTTTTTTTTTACCTTTGTAGAGGTTGGTGACAGCTGTGGCTGCATTCTGGAAAGGCACCCAGAGAGAAAGACCTTGCTGTTGACAGACTCGGTCTATAAACAAAAAAGGACAACATAAAGTGCGAGTCAAAGCATGGTTTATATGCTCATGGGTCAAGAAGTGCATTGTGAGGTGGTGGCTGCCTAATAGAATAAAAGTATAACTTAATATAGATCAGGATGATCTGCAAGCTCTAGACCAGATCCAAATGGATTCATGAAAAATAAGTCCTTATTGGAGACTGTTTTGTTCCATTGGTCAAATTGTCAACTGATCGAATTGAGTTCAAGTGGGCCTTTTTCCAAACCACTTAATTTGTCACATTGTTATACATCTAAAATGCATGTTCTATAATGAGGTGAGAAAAACCTTATGAGAAGCTACAAAGTTGACAACCTCAGCTTCACGTTTACAATTGTGAACTAACAACAAACACAACCCTAAAACCACCACAACACACAAGCATCAGTGGACAAAGATTAATTAAAAATGGATTACAAACATGTCCAAAAACATGCAGGTTAATTGGTGACTCTAAATTGTCCGTAGGTGTGAATGTGAGTGTGAGTTGTTGTCTGTCCCTATATGTCGGCCCTGTGATAGACTGGCGACCTGTCCAGGGTATACCCCGCCTCTCGCCCTGTGTCGGCTGGGATAGGCTCCAGCCCCCCTGCGACCCTGCATAGGATAAGCGGTATAGCTAGTGGATGGATGGATGACTGTTTTTGAATATTTGGATTTGTGTTTTAAGTTTTGAGAAAATGGATGAAGGTTTCAAGAAATGTGTTTTAGCAATTGTGAAAAACTGTATTCTGTCTTATACATTTGGTTTGATAACATCATTTGAAACAAGTGTGATGTATTTGGAGTCCTTGTTTTCAAACGATGACAACTAAGTTGTGTTTAACTTTTGACGCCAGTGTTAACAATTTTGCTATAGTGCATCACAGCGTGAATTGTGCTTTAGAGAAGGATAAGAGCATTTAGAGTGTTGCTAATTGTGTCTAACTACCTAAACCTGTTTAACGTTTTGCCAAAAGGGTGAATGATTTGACAAATGGGTTTAGCCCACTGATAATCTGGTTCAGAGAATGGGATTCAGTGTTTTAGCAATCGTGAAAAACCGTAAGCCACACAGATATTAATACACTGACACCCTCTACTGGTCATTTAACTGACCAGCATTGACACTTGCAACACATTTCCACTACTGAGCCAAGTGCTTACAAAAATCTCTATTTTATTTCACCAAAGATATAAACATGACCACTCACATCATTTTGCCTTTATAAATTGTGTGGCAATGGTGCATGATGTTTAATGATTCAAGGAAATAATTAAGTTTACTTAACCATAGACAAACTTACCCCGGTGGTGGAATTTACAACAAAACTTAACCTCAAACAGTTTATCAAGCAAATAAAGAAGCTATGATAATAATCCCTAATGGACTGGTGACTGTATAAATTGGCTGTATCACTTCATTCTCGACGCAATCTTGACTTCATACATTTCTGAGAGACTCATACACAAATAAAACATTTCAGCAATTTAAACATAAGTATGCCCTTTTTATTTCTATCATGACTGGAAAGTAACAGCTATAACATTTTCATTACAAATTTAGGAAACAAATGATGCAAACCTAGTACTGTAATTTCCAGTGTGAGTGAATATACCAAGCCTGTAGACTGAAACCTTCAGAACATAGTCCTGATCCGCATAGCCATATATAGAGATATTTATTCACTACTATAATCTTGGGAGACAGGGTCGCAGTAAAAGCGTGCTTTATCTGAGCTGTACATGCCCCAATAACAGGTCGATAATGGCAAATTATCTATAGCTTACTAAACTCCGCTAAGAAGCCACACTTTTTTTTCTCAGTAATTTGCCATTGGTAATCTGAGTTACTTCAGTTTCATTGCTCACTTGCCACACCTCTCTTCCATATACTGCTATTTCCTCATTACCGTTGTCAATGACAACAACTATCTTACTAGAGCCTTGAGCGACCCCAGTTCTGGTATTGTACAACTCGGTTAACCTGTTCAATATAATAATAAAAAAACATTAAAAGCATTTCCACGCACATAATTAAAAGTGATATTTCTCAAATATAGTTTTCTTATAGGTTACTTGAAAATAAGAAACGCATATTTGCAAATGGAACACAGAAAACGCTAAATAATAGTTTGTGATAGAAACCTCTACATTAAAATAAAGTACCCCTGGTGTGACCTGTGGTATAGTCACATCTTAGTATCTGAGTCTTTAGTCCTTTATAAAGTCCTGCTGACCAAGCAAGACATTCCTCCATTTGGCAACAATTCAGAAAGAGACAAAGTTGGCAGTAAAATTACAATAATGACAAGCACAACAAAATGGAGGGTGCCATTCTGTTTCACAATGGCTTTGAAATAAAGATGGGAAGTGTAGTGTACTAGAGACCGTGAATACATACAAGTCTGTCTGCAATAGCATGACGTAGTGTTTGAGCACAGCTTACCAGCCGGTGTAATATGAACTTACAGGTGTGTTTTGGTATCAATTCATATTGACAGAGGAATACAACTAATGGATTTTCCATGACCAATGAGCTCTATATGAAGTAATTTTGTTAATCACAATTTAATCACAGTCATTAAAATACAGTACCTCACACAAAGCATAGTACATGAACTGTCTATCGTCGCACACGTGAAATAGATCTGCCAAAGCGTTACTTTAGACGAGCCTAGTACAACGCCCACTCTATGTGCTCCGTCCCACTCTATAGCCCATAACTCCAGTGCCTAAAACCACTCCATTATCCGCTCTCCGCTAGTAAAAACCCTCCCTCCTTTTAGCCCCACTATTTAATAAAACAAATCTAAGATATTTCCCCTTCCCCAGCAAGGGGTATAATAATAATTACTCTAATATCTATACAAGAGTACATTTGTGTACAGGTGCGTGTTTCTGCCTTTAGAATTCGTCGTCGGAGCTAAGCAGCATGGTTTTCTCGTTGTCGCCCCGGGCGCTGAGGTTGCTGTGGCTACGGGAGACGGGCGGTCCGCCGCGTTGCTCCCCGGAAGAGGAGGAGGACTGCTGCAGCGTGTACTGCTGGTAGGCGGGGGAGAAGTTGTGGATGGCGTCCTGCACCATGTCCCCGGGGTTCATGGTCTCCTTCAGGCTGCTGGAGATGCTCTTCATTGGGGCACAGCGACCTGGGGGGAGGAAGGAGTGAGCGAGAGGGAGTGGACGTTACAATGTGACAGGAGGAAAAGGAGCAGAGGAGGGATTGTGTGGATAACAAAGTTACTGTGGAATGAAATGTATACCAATGTCTGTGTGTATACACTTAAAAACACGATGGTGCACCAATGAATGATATAACGAAACAACATGTTCACTGCCTGTATTTAATTATTATAGGGGATGTGGCTTAAATAAAGCAAACGATAAGTCGCAACACAAATGTTTTTTAAAACCAACGCTGATAATGTGAGAAATCTGCACTTAAAAAATGTATATGTTGGGGGCATGATTACAAACGATTGCAACTGAAATCATATGAACACAGCCAAAGATAATGAATCAAGCAATCACGTCACTGTGGAGAAAGAAAAAGACAGACCAAACACACAGCTAACATCAGACCTACCGTACTGTCCATAGGTTGGGAATGAGCCTTTTTGGTGCAGCAGAGAGAGAGAGAGAGAATGGAAAGAGAAAAGGAAACACCAAAAGGAAAGGAAATGAAGGTGTAACGTCAGAGACGTAAGAGGAAGACAAAGAAGAATCAACATACAGAACAACAAACATATTGGCCAAATAAAAAAAGTGTGAGACGGAATAAACATAGTACAAGGAAATGTAAACAAAACAAATTCAATTTTAAATCAAAAAGTAAGACAGGAAAAGAGAAAGAAAACAGATCAGTGGAATTAAGTCATTGGATCAGAATGGTACAGACAGCCTAAAATACAGATATTCAAAAGCCTTGGGAAGTTCAGATAAGCTTAAAATACCAAAGATCAGCAGACAAATCCTACAGCGGATTATAGTAAAACCCTATGTTAGAGCTTAGTAAGAAGAACAGCATTATGAGACTTACTAGCATAATGCTGTTATGCAGCACTTGATCCAGCATGTCAAAATGTAAACTTAATGCTAGTAATAGTGGCAAAGTGGTTACACCAAGCTTATTGACTCAAGTAGTATAATTATAATTTTTTCTTATTAAAATGTGTCATCCAGCTCTGTCCCCTGTCCCTTCATCTCACCATGAGAGTCCAGCCTCTTGTCCATGTACACCTTGTAGGTGAAGGCGTGGCGCAGCGCCACGGCCGCGAAGAACATCTCGATGCAGATGATGAAGTTCTGGTAACCGGCGGCGACCGTGCCCTCGCCCACTGACACCTCGGGCGAGTGGATCTGAGGGATGGCTCCGAACTTCTCCATTATGGCCAGCAGCATGCCTGGAGAGGGACAGTTCAAACATAGAGGTAGGAACGAGTAGAATGACAGGAGATTTGGGCTGGTACCCTTAATTGTGAACTATCCTGTTTTTGAAGGGGCAGTAATCAAATGCAGCTTCAATTCCTGTTTCCGTTAGCTTTGCCCTATAGACACAACACAAACCACAAAAAGCCAAAAGGGACTTTCAATTTGAAAATGGAGATCTTTCCTACTCATTAAAAAAATTTAAATCACAACAGCATTTCTTGTCACTGTGTTTCTTATACCAAAAGTACAGTAAGTCAGGAAAATAATTAAATCCCTTCTTCCATCACAATCTCCGCTGAACGAATCCTGTGGGCCGTGTGTGTCTTATTCCAAACCAAATTAGGTGTGAATGTGTGAATAAAAAGGGGAGTCGACTACTCACCTTGCCAGAAGGAGAGAAAGATGACCGATTTGACCATGAAGAACTTCAGCATGGGGCTGTAGGGGACCAGAAGGTCCCTGGTGGCAAAGTAGAAGAGGAAGAGAGCGTAGAGAGACAAGCTGACCGAGATGTTGTAGACGATGGTCACATACAGGTACCCACTGGCCACACTGAAGGGAGAAGAGAAAGAAAGAGAGAGGGGGGAGGGAAAAGAGAAAGAGAGAGGGGGGGGAAGAGAGAGAGAAAGAGAGAGAGGGAGGGGGGAGGAAGAGAAAGAGAGAGAGAGGGGGGAGGAAAAAGAGAAAGAGGGAGGGGGGAGGGAGACGGTTGGATGGAGAAAAAAAAGACACTTTAGAGATTTTAGTCCTTTGTATGTTTTCATAAAAGTGTGGTTCCAAAGGTGTCCATACTCCAACAAAGTATTTTTGTTTCTACGCATGTGTAACAACAATACGAATATTTCTCCAGATTTTCAAAGACCAATCAATTTCCAATTTAATCTTAAAAGTAGTCACTGTAGTCTGTAGTCATACATAAGCCATGAATGGGGGTAATTTTCATCATGTCAGTTGAGACTATTTCAATCTGCTAATTCCGGTTGGAGGGAATTACTTTTGTTTAAATCTATATTTACATGCATAACAACGGCAGTCGTGTATTTACAGAGTGTGTCGTCATCGCGTTACTTACTTGAAGTCTCCGTCTCTGTACTTCCCAAAGGCCTGCAGGATGACGGTGATCATAGCCATGAGCGGCTTCACCACGCAGAACTGTAGGGTCGCCTGAAAACCCAGAAGAACAATAGAGAAAAATAACAATTTAGCAGACTTAACATTTAAGTTCACCCTATCAGGTATATAAACAGAACACAAAAACATGAAACAGCGAACAGAGACTAGGACTAAAGGGATTAATTCACATAGGACCACTGGTCCATCTTTCAGGGGTCCCACTGAGATTGATGTGCTTCGTACCTGCTTGCAGAAACGGAGGAAGCCGATGGAGTAGGTCCGGCCCCAGAGACAGCAGGTCCCATACACACAGCTGGACCTGGAGGGGAGAGCAGGCATGGGTTTACATTAGTCTGAGTGCGTGCCATCATACATACATATCCATCCATCCATCCATTTGCTATACCGCTTATCCTTTGCAGGGTCACAGGGGGGCTGGAGCCTATCCCAGCTAACATGGGGCGAGAGGCAGGGTACACCCTGGACAAATCGCTACTCAATCACAGGGCCAACACATAGGGACAGACAACCACTCACACTCACACCTACGGACAATTTAGAGTCACCCAATAACCTGCATGTTTGTGGACTATGGGAGGAATCCATATATTTCGTGTACATATATAATCATCAACAATAAAGACAACGATAGACAGAAAGGATAAAAGAAAGAAAAAGGGGGAGAGAGAAAGAGGTGGCAGAGAGAGAGAGAGAGAGAGAGACTCACTCGATGGGTTTCCCCCTGATCTCAGCCATGATGGCGCTCTCTCCTCCCAGGTACTCATAACACAGGCTGAGGAAGTTATAGATGACGAACGCTGCAGACACAAAGTGCAAACACAATTGTTGAAATAATCATTTCAATATAATGATTTGCATAATTATTGTTTATTGATTGCCATATTATTTATTGCAGTAACATAATCATCTTAATCATATTTGAGAATATGATTGGCACCACCATGTCTGGTCAGTTGATAAGAGCTGAATGTCTGACGTTTTTACTCAATTCCTTCATCGCTATCACCTGTTTATACTAAGCCAGGAACATGTTGTTGCCTGGGTATAAGTACTCTGTGAAAGTCCTTGGACAGGACTCTCATCTTAGGTAGTGGTTGGTATTGGAGAGTCCATTGACAAACGAGTTATATTTCCTTTGTTAATGCTTGTGTTATGAATCATTCTGAATAAATTCTTACAATCTGCTTACTTACAAAAAGAACCTGAAGACTCTGTTTTCTTCCACACAATCAAACAACAGATTTAAATCATTTACCATTTGTAACTGCACTGTCTGCACAGAGACATTTACTGATATCACACGGGTTTACTCGGAAAACAAAAGTTCAACCGCCGAGTCGGCGCAATGCAGTGACTGCTACATATCAGAAACACAATTGTCACAGCTGTTGTAACTGTTAGGATTTGAGTTCAACTGCAGTGCTATGGTGAGGGCTCGCGTTGTTGTCTGTGTTTGCCAAATAGGGGAGAGCAGCAGTCTGCGGAGTTGCTGAGTTGTTAAAAGTTGCCTCCTATAATAGGGTCTGCACTGCAGCCAGCCCAGTTTTCTGGAGCAGCAGGCGTTGTGTCTGAACACAGACTCTGTTGGCAGTAATTGGTGTCCTTGCATGGGTGGAACTGGAATGTGTTTTCAGCTGCTTTATCAGGTGCTCCACTCAGGGCAAATTTCAAGATGATCTCTCTACCTTTTTACTGCCTTTCTATGTGGTTTCAAAATAACTCTAGACATGTTATTTACCTTTTTTTCTTTATTTTTTCTCCCCATTTAATTCCAGAGTGGGCCCGTCCTAGAACACACTACTTGGCTGTTGCAAAATACGAATGCTTTACTTAATAGATTTGTACTATTTGACATATTGCTTCTACATAATATACAAAAGACAGAGTTATGTGCCCTCGGTGTAGGGAATACCTTTATTCTCATAAAAATGTCATTGCCAATGACAGCTTATTTTACAAAAAGCCTATAGTAGTTGTGACAGCACGCCACTCTGAATGGGGAAAAAACGCCGGGGGCGTTTGGTGGTCAAAGTCACACACTAAACGCAAGTAAATATTTCTTTGTTGTTTGACACGCAGCAGGCTAGTAGTGTAACAGAAACGGCCACAAGATTTAAATGAGCGCCTTTTTAAAGACTCTACGCTAGGCTTTGTTTCGTTTGCATACTGTTGCCGGGTAACAGGCCTCCCCATCCCCAGCGATCCCAGCAGGCCCTTGGAGACAACAGTAGAACAAAGATGGCCGCCCTCGTAAAAGGCATACCGAGACGGAAAAGGCCATCTGCCATAGCGGGGGTGGGGGGCGGGTCGCTCAACACATAAATTCCCACACACTAAGCAACAGGGGGACTACATGGGAACGTAAGATCCAATGCAGACCATATTCCCCCCCCAAAAACTAAACACCACATCTAATGCTCAGTGTCTTCAGAGAAAAAACATGAAACCTAATGAGATCAGGTTCAGAATCAGATTGCAAAGATTACAAGACGTTTAAAAGTGTGTTTGTGGGTGTGTGTGTGTGCAGCACCCTCGCCCCCAGTCCATGCTCTCACCTTCATAGCAGTCTCTGACCGTGTCGAAGTACACATAGTACTCCTCGTTGGTGAAGAACAGGAGGCTGAGCCAGGAGTCAAAGGCGTAGATGGGGACGATGAAGAGGATCCTCACAATGTGTCGTTGCTCGTTGGGGGAGCTGTAGTAACGTAGGTGCATGTAGATCTAAGAGACAGAGACAGAGAGAGAGAGAGAGAGAGAAGAAAAAAATAAAGGATTAATAAAAGGGGGAGAAAAAGGTACAGACAGGAAGAGAATGAAAGATAGAAGTCAAGGTAAACTTACAAATTTTTTTTTATAAAGAAGCCCGCTAATGGTTATAATACAGAAATGACAAAATGTTCTAAATGTTTCTAACCTACTCAACCTGTAGTTTAACAGAATCAAAGATTAAACAGGAAACTGTGTTTGGCTACAGAATCACTTCCTCCATTGGAGACCACAGTTCGGCAAATGTGAGCTGCAGTAAGTAGGTTTTCAAAACCACTGTCTCGTGAAATCAATATGTTTTCGTCATGCAGTGCTCAAGGCCTGTGACAGCGACGATGAGGTCAATCCCACATCCTGAGGTGAACAAGCTCTTTGTGAGAGAGCTAGAGAGAGAGAGAGAGAGCCAAATGAGTGTGAGAGAGTGACTGCCCAGGTGTGTACTTATGCTAAGTGCTTTAGTGTGTCCTAGGCTCCTAGAGTGTGTTTGAGTGTGTGTGTGGGCGTTGTTTTTCTATTGGGATAAGCAGGCGGACTGGGATAGATCCTTTGTCATCAACATCTTTTGTCTGCTCCATCCGTTTCCCCTGCACTCAAACAAGTCCTGCAACCATCACCTTTTTGGCCTGCGCGCGCACACACACACACACACACACACACACACACACACACACACACACACACACACACACACACACACACACAGTTTTGTTAAACAACTAACAACAGGTGATGGCATGGCGAGCAAAATTAACACAAGGAGAACGCGCAACCTGCCTGCACGGAGCACTGTTGCCGGGCAACAGGCCCCCGCTCAGCGCTGATGTCACCGCATGGCTAGGAGCACCTGTTGTCAGAGAGAAGACTCATCTTTTTTTCTTTGTTCGTTGGGCAGCCAAGATCACAATGAGATGGAAATCATTAACCGAAGGCACAGCGATGTGCCAGTTATATAATGCTGTCTTGTCCATTGTGCACTTCAGCTGTGTGATGACACCTTTCGTGTTATAACAAACAGCATAATCTAATCGTTACGTTTTCGCTTACTGTAAACTGGCAGAAGGGATCTGAGTTCTCTACTGAGGGCTATTATTTTATATAGATATCTTCCTTTCGTTAACCTACCAGCATCATATAACTTCTTCTGATACCATGTCATGGCACTTCGCTCCACTTTCCACTCTCGTTCTGAATGCACAGCACCTCTTTTCCTGGCCACCGTTCAACAAGGGGAACGATAGTCCCTTTGAAGTCTTGCCGTAGTGTTTCCTTATGGCTTAGCAGCCTGGGGTGCCCCCCTGGGCCTGACGCTTCAGAGTCCACTTAATCAACCTGACACTTCAGGCAGCCGTCACAGGGATCTGAGCGGAGGATGCCTTGGCAGGACGAGCCTGTATGCTCCTCTCTCTCTCCAGCAGACTGATTTAAACAAGCCATGCTGCCTGGGGTTTGTAGTTGTGTACTGTTAGTCAGCCATCTTAGGCTGGACTTTTGATGCAGTATAGGACACATGTGGAGAGTGAGCTGAATACGGAACACTGAACAGAAGTCGCATCACGCACTGGCAGGCAAACACACAGTACAATCCCCAACATACAACCCCAGTTAATAAAACCCACAATGTCAATCAATCTCGTATAGGGTGGCTTTGTCTGCTTGTGTGTAAGTGCACCTCGGTGTGATTGCGTGAGTAAGAAAACGCAGAACAGAACTGAGCTGAAAGAGCTTCACCTGATGACAGGTGAGCAGCAGGGCAGTCCACACGAAGAAACCAGACACGGTCCGGGCAGTGGACGTCATGAGGAAGATGGGCTCGTCCGGTGTGACCAGCGGGGCCTGGGGTACCCAGGAGGTGTTTGCCCCACGAGGGGCTGCTGTGGCTGGGGGTCCTGGGGCCAGACCCAGGGGGCTGTCGGTTCCCAATCCATCGGACAGAGGCATGCCTCGTCTCCACATCTCTTCACTCATCTAAGGGTGGAGGGATACAAGGTGGGTCTAAGGTGGTTTGTTGGATTAAAAAAAAGCCTGTGACTGGGTAAAGTTTAAACTGAAGCCTATATGATCTATAGTAGGCCTAAACGACATTTACAAGAGCAGACCTACCAAACATCACAAATGTAACGTATAAGATTCCTCCCCATCACATTAGGTTTCATATTATTATTACTCCCCCATGAATCAACCATAGATAAGTTAAGTCCGAATTGGAAAAGAACACCATGTTACTAAAACAGAAGCAATATTCCGAGAGATAGACAAAAAAGACGAGTATAGAAAAAGAGTGGTATTTAGATAAATTAGGCCTAGACCGAAAAACCGAATAAAATATAAAGAGAGGAGGGAAAAGTGGAGAAAACAGTGAACGTGGGAAATGAGGAGGCAGAAGGAGGGTGGGAGTGCGAAGAAGCAAACACAGGAAGAGCCAATGGATTCAAATGAGTCATATTGAGAACTGGCGTGATTGACAAAGGCGGAGGCCTGTAATGACCCAAATTCTCCTTTTCCTTGTCTTTTTTTTTCGCCTCTTGCGAGCGTGCACACACAGCTCCCATGAGACTTTTGGAACACCTTGCCAAACATAAAAAAAATGAAAGTACATATTTAAGGGCATACAGCAGGTGAAGACTTCCGATGTACTGCCTATGGGCTAAACCAACACCCCTCGCTGTATCAGTTTAATTTGAAAGTAAAGTATTTTAATAACAGGTTAAATCAGTGAGCTGGCAAATGTGAGGCTATGAGCTGACAGGAGGATGACAACACCAGGATCATTCGTTTAATATCAAAGAATAGAAGGACTGATCACTATAGGATCACACTGACAAGAACAAAGTCAACCATGTGGTCTGTCATCCCAGATCAGCACTCCTACTAGTAAACTAGGCTTGACAGAGAAACGCCCTGAATGATAATTGCTAAGTCTTTGTAACATTATCCAGTCTAAAATAGTCATCAAGACAGGGCAAGACGAGCCAGGATGTATTGCTGATATTACTGGACAAATGCTAGTTTCTATAAGCCTTCAAAGCATCACTTGCAACAAGATACCCATCACACACATCCTTTTAATTTAGCCCTAACCCAATCACTACCATCATCTGCGGATGCGGCCGTTTGGGCATGAAGAAGGTGATAATCTAATAGTTCTGAAGAAAAACTAATTTGCAGGCTTCCCGACCTCACAGCTAAAAATAATTTGGCTCTGACCAGGGATGACTCACACCAAGCCCACTGTCAGCGTATGACCGTGGGACTTCTGATCTAAATTAACAGTCCAGGCTTCTTGTGTTTCTTCTTTGAAGGGAAATGGGCCATAACGGATGGGGCAAGCCCAGTCGAGCACAATGGCTTTAAATCCACGTTCTTTAAACCACAAAGCGCAGTGATAAGATTAGAACTGTCACTTTTTAACAATAATTTCACTTTCATTGCTAGGAATGTTCTCAGAAATGTGAGGGTGAATCTGTGAAATCCTAGGCAACCCCACAGTGGTGGATACAGGTATAGGAATCAAAAATGACCAATAGAGCCACCGGAACAGAAATAGTTAAGTTACTTGCTTCATCATCATCATCATCAACAAAAACAACAAAATTAATAGTAATGAGAGTCTGAGAGTTAGTCAGTTCCCTAACATTAACCTAGATGTTATAGAGGGACAGAGACTATCAGTCCTGCTTTCTAGACCCGAGGGAATGTTAGAAAACATCTATTGTACTTTGACCTGCATGTAATATTGGGCCAGGCTTTTTGACTTTGCAATTTATCTGTGGTAGACAACGCATGAACTACTGGTATTGTGTTGACTTGTTCTAGCAGAAATAATGTGTAAAACAGCTTGCATTGGGTCTACCAACCCACCGATAATAACGACCTGATACAGTCGACATACATAGTTGCTTGTCGAACACAACAAATGTTTAGTTAATGACTTGTATCCTCATTGCTATTTTGATAGGAAAACTTCATAAATGTCCAAATCATCTGTATTTGAAGAAAAAGATCTTCGAATAAAATCGATTTTTTTCACACATCAACACAGCTATCATCATCGCTTATCCTTACCTCTTCTGCAGTTGTTTGGTTTGCACAGGCTGCTGGTATTTGAATCCAAGCATCGATTTGGTTTATCTAGCGTTGGTGACAATTTAATACTGGACAATGCGCGGTGAATATAATAAACGATTAGTGTAAGTCATAGTTTCTGCCGTAAGCTATATTTTTTATTCATCACACATCTGTTTACACCTAGTTCAGCTTTCCTCACGCTCGCTACAGTAAATATGTAAATATCGTTGGCTAAACACTTAGCCGATTGCTAGCTACACGACCAGCTAGCAGCTGATATTGTCTTTTGTTTTGTAACGTTCAACTACTAAGCGCAAATCTTGTAAACACCTTCGACCAGAAACTGGCTAAAAATGTTCTTTCCGAAAAGCCGTTTTCGGTTAGACAAGTGGCTTCTGAAATGATGAATGTTCCCTTCCACATCTCTCATACCGTAGGTCTACCTTCTTCCACATCACATCAGCCTGATGATCAGGATGGATAGTGTGCTGTAACTGCCTGCACAGCAGACGGCGTCAGCCTCTGTTCCATTAACACGCAGGCGCAGTTCTGACTTCACCAAAAAGGACCTTTCGCGATGCACATAAATGTTGGATGCCAGCTGGACGTCCATGCGCTTTTGTTGTCGGTCCCCAAGCTCCCATATGCCAACTTAAAAGCCCTTCACTTTGTGGTCAGTAAATTGGGATATCCTCTCAAATGCTCAAGGTAATCATGGGCACGTATAACTAGTCTGCTTATCTGCCTACGATTGTAATATATTATACCTCACCAAACTTCTCTGGACAATGGTCTAACAATTACACCTGACCTCTTGTACTGTACTAACAAATACAAGTTAATAAGAAACCTGAGGAAAAAAAGCTGTGAGGAACATTTTTTTATTACTTCATAAAATATACACAAATACTGTTGTAAATAAAGTTAAAGTGTGTTAAAGAACTGTACAAGATATCAGTACACAATACATAAAGTGAATTCCCCGGTTACCCTACCAACCTCTAGTCCTTTCTATAACAGTTACATTGCCACTGGGTCAAACTGGCCAAAAAAAAAAGAAGAAAAGACAATACCATTAACATCCCTAAAACTGCTTGATGCTATTTTTTTTATCAAATTCTTTGACATCACCAACAGTGCTACAATTTAAAATCAAGAGCCCTAAACAAAACAGTGGTGACAAATCTGCCGTCAGCACCCAGGTGATTTTCTTTTGGAGATTATTTTGTTGACAATGTGAGCATTTATTTTAGAGTAAAAGATCCATACAATGAAACAGTAAAAAGTTTCTTTCATCCGGCATTTAAACAAGGTGTTGCTAATTAGAAGTATTAAGAAATCATTAAGAAAAAATTATGTAGATGTCAGACAAAAACAAAAGAATATGGAGTTGAAATAAATTGGGAAAATATATATATACGACAAAGGTCTGAGATCTATTGCAATGTGAGTCTGATTTTCAACTGGGAACCTTACATTCACTGTACATCACAACATCGTGCACTCACTCAAGTATGCGCACGCACGCACGCACGCACACACACAACGGTCAACTTACATGACCCAGCTGGCGATGTAACTACTGAGCCCCGCAACAATTTAGTACTTTTTAAAATTTCAAAAATTATGAAACCCAGCCCTAATTTACGTATTTAGTATGCACTTTCTACATTACACCTTAAAACAACCAATCACATTTTGGCTTTACACAGGAAAAAAATTATTTACAGTGAAGTAAAAAAAACAACAATAAGCAATTTACTTCACACCCCCCCTCCCCTTTTTCCTTCGTACTCAATAATAGCAGAGTCCGTCCAGCCCCCTTGAACCTCCTCAAAAATAAAAAATAAACAAGGAAATTGTTGACGTTAGGATTAAGAACAAAAAGTAGAATTTAAAAAAGACACCATCATTGGCCGAATGGTTTGTTGCAGTCTCCGGTGGAAAACTAGAAATCCATAATGGGGAAAAATCCATCAAGGGTCAGAAATGGGAGTGTCTTTTTAAAACATATGACAGTCACTCTCAGCTTCCAACCACCCAAAAACCCAGACAAACGACACTTAACTTATAAACACATGAAATAAGAGGAGGGGAAAGACACCCTTTGTGCAAAAGGGTAAGTTAACGAGACAATGTGGAGAAACAGTTGCTCTTCTCTCTAGTTGTGGGAGGACAGAGGTTGCCCATACCATCATACATCTCTGAAATCAAGGCTGGCCCTAACCTTGCCTAAGAAGCGAGACCATAAGACATCGATAGTGCAGGGGCAAGTCTCCACAATCGCAAATCCCCCATCATCCTTTGCAATACAACAACTCCACAGTCAACTTGCTCATGCTTTCTTTTCACCACCTTCCTTTCTTCCTGCATCAACCACCACCTATGCTCCTCCTTGTCCCCTCTGTTGTATTAGCTGTACTTTCTCCTCAAATTAAAAAAACAAAACAAAAAATGAACACACATCAATTAAGAAATGAAAACAATTCGTAGCTACAAAAAGCCTCATCAGGACCCAGCCAAGTACAGACCTGTTACCTATTCAATGAACAAACCATTTAATTAAAACAAACATGGGTACATTTGCAGGTGTTTGGTCTTTGCAGTGTAAACAGAAATGGTTAAATCTCCATACAAGCCCAAATGAGGAGATGTCCCTTTCGCTGAAAAGTAGCATGCTTAACCAGGATACCGTTTGTATGGCCTTTTTGACCCAAACAGTCCTTCACAGACAAGCAGCTACCACAGGTTTGCTGATAGAGATGAACAGGAAGTCAGGGTGTGGCATTCATTTTGTATTTCCCGTTGTGAATTGGGACTTTCCATAATCCATGTTAAAAGTGGAAGGGGGGTGAGGGTGGGGGGGTATGTACACTCCCATAGTTCGTTTCTCACTGTGTCACACTGTCCATTTCAGATTTTGCTGTCCTTTGTCCCATTGGCAACATTTTTTTTATAAAAAAAGATAAAGAAAAAATAACAAAACAAAAAAATGGAGCGAAGACTATCTTTCGCAGCCCTGTAACATAAAACAAGTGGCAGATCAGATTTTTTTCCCCCCCTATCTAGAATTTAGATTATGCATTTTCTGAATAACAAATTCTATTTAGGTGTATACGCGGTACTTATTTACGCATTTATGTGTTTCTGAGAGCTACAAATAGGAACTAACCTGTCAGTTTCATGTGCATGTGGAGCCTGAAGCTTTCACTTCCCCAGATGCTCATATGGCTTGCTGACCTTTAGAGAGAGAGAGAGAAAGAGAGAGAGAGAGAGAGAGAGAGAGAGAGAGAGAGAGAAAGAGAGAAAGAGAGAAAGAGAGAAAGAGAGAAAGAGAGAAAGAGAGAAAGAGAGAAAGA
>JAVQIZ010016879.1:0-33154 GCA_036023535.2 Galaxias brevipinnis | reverse complement strand
CCCCCACCCCCCCCCCCCCCCCCCCCCGCCGCCCCCCCGCCCCCCGCCCCCCCCCCCCCCCGGCCCCCCCCCCCCCCCCCCCCCCCCCCCCCCCCCCCCCCCCCCGGGAGCCTGTCCCAGCCAACAAAGGTTAATGTATAACTCCAAGCCATGAAGCCCCCCAAAGAAGCCGTTACAAAAAAGGGGCACATTTCTGCTCCTTGAGTGTGAATTAGAAGTACAGCATAACTATAACTATGCTGACACGAACTAGTAGAACTAGTAGTATCATTGGGAGTAGGGTGTGATCAGAAATTAGCTGTGGTCAGGATAAAGTCCATCAAACTGTTGCCTATGACAATTAGTAAAATTTTAAGATGACGTTAGTTTAACTTTATCTAGCAAATATAATGGTCAAATAAATTGTGATCAAGCTACAGTGATTTGATTTTCTACAGTGCTGGAGTGGAGGGCATCTCAAAGGGTAGGGTATATATTTGGTCCACAAATAAAATAAAGTGTTATAGTGCAAATAAAAAGTTGTGCATTAATTACCAACAAATTCTTCACCACCATCTCCATTTTCTATGTCACTCTGCATCATGTCTACGCCAGCAAAATTTACCGCCCTCCCTATGCCAAGTCGACAGGTTGCATCTCGGCCACTGTCCCGGGGGAAGGTGCCTGCTCTATTTTCTTGCAGGTCGTTGAAATACTGCACTGCAAAGTCCACCAGATCTTCTGGCTGCTGCTTCAAAACTTCCAAAGTGAAGCTATGCAGGAGATCCTTGAGTCCGTCTGGGACTGGATAATCCATTTTCAAAAACCGTCCTGTCACACCTTACTGACAGATTTAAGAGCACTATTATTTCCGGTAGCCAACTAGCTAGAATTAACATGAACTGGTCATGGATTGTGGATTTTGCGTTCACGTTCCTAGTTAGTTAACGTTAGACAGCTAGCCCGCTAGCTAGCTAACGTTATTGAGTCAGGGTAATATGTAAGTCCTTTTTCCAATAAAGCCAAGATGCTTCAGGGGACACTAGACTGCTTATAACAATAACGTCGTTACTACAAACGTGTTTTGCTATAAATTTACCAAGCCAAAAGTATCTACATTTACAAGGTCTTCTGGACTTGTCTGTCCCCGTCTGTAGGTTGTTTCTGTAGTAAACTAGGTTAACTAGCTAGAAACTAGCTAGAAAAATAATTCCAGTAAAAAATAGCTCGCTAGCTACTACTAGTGTTACAAGGATGTTAGCCAGTGTGTTGGCCACCAAAAAAATACACCACGCACGTGACTTAAGTATCCATGGCAACTAACGATACCTACCCATCACGAGACAACAGCCTCTGGTAGGTGCAGGCATAGATATGGTGGGTGCAGGTACTGGGATGCATACAAGTTTGTCTTTAGTTTGCCATTCACGAAGTAAGTGTTGATATGAGAGGATTGGAGGTATGATGATGCCATCAATCATCTTGGTTGTTTAAAAGCTGCAGATGAGGCCGTAATTAACAATTAAAGATAGGGATAGGTTACAGACATAATAATACTAGGTTGCTGTCCAAATTGAATTGTTAGGGAGTTGAAAGACAGAGTAGTCAGCGAGTGGAAAGACAAGGGACTTATTCTGTGTGAGGCTGAGGTAAGGATCAGATTAACCTTGGTTAACTTTGTGTAGTGAGAAGCTGGTAGAACAGTCTTGCAGGCTTCTTTGAATGAGCCTATGCATGTTTTAAATGAGCACATTCGAATATGGAAAGGTGAGCATGCAGGTCCCAGAGTAGAGTTAATGGGGTGCATCCCAACTTTTGAGCATATGATTATGCTGCTCAAGAGGTCTGTGGATCTGGTGTTTGTATGAGAATATTCAAGTTATTTCCATTCCTGTATAACCATAAATCCGAGACTGGTTTCTACAAATTAAATAAAAAATACTGCTACTTACTGCTTTTGTTGTTTTCATTCCAGACATATAATCTGACCATTTTTATTATTTAAAAAAAAAGATTTTTTTCGACAGTAGAACTCAATAAACAATTCTTAATATTTGTTTATTCAAAAATCGGAAATATAATTATATGTATGTATGAATGTATTATATGTATTTACCTGAATTTTCCCGTATATCTAAAACAATATCTAATTCCGTTGAGTTCCCCCCACAACCTACGCCATACAGACCACACCTTTTTCAATGTCCCTAGAGTTAATAAAGACATAGGGAAACATGCATTTAGCTATAAGGCACCATTTGATTGGAATAATCTTCCTGTATCTATCCGCTCCTTAACCTCTTTCTGTTTGTTCAAAAATGCTCTTCTAAAACATCTGGACAATATTTGCATCTGTGAATAACCATTATTGTTATGTTTGTAGTTAAATTTACTCTCTGCTGACACGAAACATGTACTTTTTCTGCAATTGTGTAATACTGTAATAAAGCCTGTTCTAAAGTTTGTGAATGAGGGTTTGGGCAGACTTTTGAGAGCTTTGTGTGTGTAAGAGTGGAAGAATGTATTGTCTTGTATTGTGTGTTATAGTTTTTCTCTTCTGTATGTGTATGTACTGCTGTGCATTTGTGAGAAGTTGAGGACCCCCTTGAAAACGAGATGATTCACCTCAAGGGGTTTATCCTCGTAATAACATATATGTCAAAAATAAATGTACAACTACTACTACGTTGATATTTATGTTAAGGATACATTTGTAGCCACACTACTACAGTGCTAGTTTAATAATTTGGACGCAGAATATGAATTTATCAATCTACAATACAAAGGCCTTACAAAGGGGGATGTTTATGTTGTATTTCTCCCTCCCATATTTCCCATATGTTTCTGCGCAAACCAACACTAGGCATTTTCAAAGTGTCAACATCTACCTGTATTTTTTTGTGACAGCTATGGAAGCCTCAGAGACTTATCCACCACAGGAGGAGACAGCTGAGATATCGGAGGTGCAAGACGATAATGGCAAAGATTTCCCTGAGCCTGTTGTAATGGCTGTCCCTGACCCCGCTGCATTCCCC
This sequence comes from Galaxias brevipinnis, assembly GCA_036023535.2. Lineage (NCBI taxonomy): Eukaryota > Metazoa > Chordata > Actinopteri > Galaxiiformes > Galaxiidae > Galaxias > Galaxias brevipinnis. Next base: position 30,140 of record JAVQIZ010016879.1, on the reverse strand, counting down.
ATCCCACCTGTCGAGGAGGACGAGGAGGGAGATTTGCCTGGGGACTTTGAACGACTATGGAAGGCTGCCAATGACAACCCCCAAGATTTTACCAGCTGGACTGACCTGCTACAGTACTGCGAGCAAGAGGTGACGAGAGTGGAAGCACAAAATCAGAGGTCATAGATCAGTGGAGAGTACTGAAAGATTTCAGCTTATGTTGACGTTCATTTCTCCTTCCAGAGTCACATTACAGCATCTCGCAGGGCGCTGGTGGCTTTCCTGGTGCGCTACCCTCTATGCTACGGCTACTGGAAGAAGTTTGCAGACCTTGAGCGCCGTGCTGGCTACAATGACAAGGCAGAGGAGGTACAATATGGGATTTGATTTTAGTGGATGTGATATGATAGTAGGACCATATGCCCTGGTGGTAGAAGAACAAGTCTTGACTTAAAAGCGCAGTAATAGTTGAAAAATTAAGACTAATTAATTATGACACTTTTCCTGTCATTTTTAAGGTGTGTGTTGACGGTCTGAAGGCAATTCCACTGAGTGTAGATCTCTGGATCCACTACATCAACCTGCTACTGGGCACTCTAGACATGAACCTGCCCGAGTCCCCCAGGCGCATTCGCAGGTACTCGCACAAAGTTTGGCACACGCTGAAACTGGTACTCGCACTCATTCACACACATCGGACCATGCTCTGTGGCTTAAAACCTCACAAGCACCAGCATGATTCAAAAGACAACCTGCCTTACACTTGCAGGTGCCACTTTTATCAACATATCCCGAGACAGGAAGGGAAGTGAGAGATGTGACCATAACATGAGAAGACCGAGATTCTTCACAATTCATAGTCTACTCAATGCTGTTGCGTGTGCACCGTGTTCTGCACTTCAGAAGTACAAATACGAGCTTATAATACCAACGGGTGTGTTCTGTATCTCTCCTACACCGTCTTTGACATATCACACCAGTACAAGTCTTTGCATGTCGACTATGGCAGGACCACAAGTGGGTCGTTGACCCTTTGGGTAATCCTCTTTTCATTGTGTGTGTGTGTCCCCAGGGCGTTTGAAGAGGCCATCGCCGCAGCCGGACTGGACTTCCATTCGGACCGCTTGTGGGACCTGTACGCTGAGTGGGAGAAGGAGCAGGGAGACATGAGGGCCACCGCCGCTGTCTACGACCGAGTCCTCAAGGTCCCCACGCAGCTCTACAGCAGCCACTACGAAAAGTAAGAGCAGTGGTCCAGAACAGTTGAACAGTGGAACAGTGGACACACGGCTTACCACAGAGTTAAGGGAACCATTCCCCACAGCCCAGTGTAGCATCTCCATGTCAAATAAAAAAAACGCTATCTTTATGTGCCCCCCCCTTCCATCTATATGTAGAGAAAAATATAGTTATGCACATCACCTAATTGGTGCTGTCGATGGCAGCGTTAAGCCTATAGAATATACTATATATACTTAATGTGTCTCCTTTAATGTGTAAAGTGGACCTATTCAGTATGATTTCTCTTTCCTGCTCCCTTTCAGGTTCAAGGCCCATCTGAACGCCAGCGAGCCCAAGGAGGTGCTGAGCCCCGAGGAGTACGAGGAGCTGCGGGCCGAGTGTGTCCAGAGCCAGAAGGCGGAGCGGGCCGAGCAGGCAGAGGACGAGGAGGAGAGGCCTCCGGGAGAGGACGAAGAGCCGGCCGACCCCAATGCCAAAGACTCTGTGAGTTTGTTACTGACGTTCATGAGCTGCAGAAGATGTTTTCCGTGAATTTTCCGTGCCATGCCCAAATAGAATAGACTAGAAACGAGAACCCATTTAGGCTGAACATCTGCTGTTTTGACCAGGAGGAGCTGATGCAGAAGATCCGGGATCAGGTGGTGCTTCGCAGGGACAAGGTGTACCAGCTGACTGAGGGCGAAGTCCGCAAGAGGTGGAACTTTGAGGACGCTGTAAGTCCCACTCTAGTGCAGTCTAACAATTCTCACCTGCTCACCTAAGCCCTTAATTCTCAGGCTAAGCCATGAAAACATAATTGCTTGCTTCCACTTCATAACGCACTGCACCATCCCCTGCGCTGCAGATCAAGCGTCCCTACTTCCACGTGAAGCCCTTGGACCGCGCCCAGCTCCGGGCCTGGCACTCCTACTTGGACTGGGAGCTGGGCCAACTGGGCCAGGAGGCCAAGGAGGAGCAGGAGGCGGCCGAGGGGTCCGAGGTCATCGACAGCCAGAAGGAGTGCAGGGAGAATGGCGTGGAGGCGGCGGGCGACCGCAGGGTCCGCATTCTGTTTGAACGCTGTCTGATCGCCTGCGCCCTCTACGAAGAGTTCTGGACCAAGGTGAAGGAGGTTTTCACAATCTGGCAATAGGGAGGTATGGACAGGGGGAAAAGGCATGTCGACATTTGTATCCATCGTGTCCCTGTTTGGCAGTATGTGCAGTACCTGGAGCCCCAGAGTTTAGATGAGGCTCGAGGCATCTTCAGACGAGCGTGTGAGGTCCACCTGCCCCAGAAACACAGCATCCACCTCCAGTGGGCCACCTTTGAAGAGAGGCATGGTAAGACCAACTCACACAATTCTTAATTTCCTGAGTTACCATTATGAAACTTGTTAACTAGTGGGCGTTTTGATTCCTTTCACAAACTCAAACCTTATGGTTCAGTTCTCATTCACCGACTTGTGAGCTATTTCTGGTGAACCTCACGTTCGCAAACGACTCGTTCTGGCAGTGGATTAGTTCAGTGAGTCCCCAATGCAGTCCAATTGTAACATCCTTCATGGACGACCCATCAGTATTGTTTACTTGATTGTGTGTTTATATGTGATCAAACCTTCTCATACCGCTCCCATCACAGGTGACTTGGAGGAGGCACGCCGCGTTATGGAAGCCCTAGAAACTGCCATGCCCGGACTGGCTATGGTCCGCCTACGCAGGGCGGGGCTGGAGCGACGGGCAGGCCATCTGGACGAATCGGAGGCTCTGCTCCGAGAGGCGGTGGCCCAGTCCAAAGAGAACCCGTCGCTGCACGCCTTCTACTCCATCAAGCTGGCCCGCCTGCTGCTCAAGCTGGTCAAGAACCCCGGCAAAGCCCGCGGTGTCCTGCAGGAGGCGCTGGAGATCAGCCCAGTAAGACCGCACCATTTTGTAACATAGCCGTTACACTAGCTGAGAAAGATCAGATCTATTAGTTAGATTAATGAGGATGTATGTCAACTAGTGTAGTAATAAATATTCCCCTGAGGTTTGGACATCTAAATTGGGTGCTGGAGAGGGGTGTTCAGAGAGAGAATCTAAATTGGTGTTCAGAGAGGGAATCTTCTTTTTTCCTTTATAATAGAAAGTTATTCAGATGATTACCTATTCATCTACTGCTGTTCCCTCCGTCCCACAGGACAACGGCAAGCTACACCTGAACCTGTTGGAGCTGGAGGTGTCAGGGGACCCCCGGGGCTCTGCCGAGAGCGTACAGGAGTGTGTCAAGCGGGCGCTGGCCGCGCCCCTCCCCCCTAAGACCAAGATCCTCTTCTCCCAGAGAGGACTGCAGTACGCTGAGGACTATGGGAACTCCGTCCAAAGGTCAGTCTGTCAATGGATTGGCCGGTTTGTGTTCCAAGAACACAAACATCGCAGCCAGTCAACCCATCCTCCATAGTCGTCTGGTACTTCTTCACCACTATGTATCTCCCCGTTATGGGTGTGTTAAACATCCTGAAAGGAAACTAAATGAGAAAGTAACCCGTTTTCCTGTTCTCCCTCCAGTGTACTGACCATTTATGAGGAGCACCAAAAACTGCTGAAGGAGCTGGGAGGCAAGAAGAGAGGAGCCGAAAACGGGTAAAGGGGGGTTTCAAAAACCTTACAATATAAACCGTTATGTATTTTTTACAAAAATGGTTTAGTCTTTGCCTTGGTGGCTTAAAATCATGAAATTGTTCAAACAATGATTTTTTTTGCCGCCTGTCAGGCTACACTTTTGAAAGCGTATGAGCAAGCATAATGTAATTTGAACAATGACATGTTGTATTTGCTTATTTATTGATGGGCAGTGGCGGTGAGAACCCAGAGAAGATGAGCAAAGATGACGACGGCTCCGCCAGCCACATGCCTCCCCAAGCCCCGCCCACCATGCCCCACGTTCCCATGACAACACCCCCTCCACCTATGATGGGTGGGGACCAAAGCTACGGCGGATATGGGAGCTGGTACCAGGTAAAAAAAGACAACGCATTACCACTACCACTTAATTAGAGATGGTAAAAAAATTAAATCATGTTTTTGGACCTTTTCTGATGTTTTTTAGCAACAGCAGTATGGAAGCTACGGTTACCAGAACCAGGGCTATCAGGGCTACCAGGGATATTACCCTCCCAGTTAAGGGGGAAGAGAAAGACTGTAACACCAAAGGAAGATCTCCTGGTACTAAAACCAAGCACACTGCCTCCATATGCTGGTATAAATACTGCAGAAAATTCATCCATCCTTCCTTTCCGTACTGCTCCACTTTTTGGATGTATGAAACCAAGGGTCTGTGACCACTTTGAGACAGTCGATACTAGGAAGAATGGCTGGCTGGATGGATGGATGGATGGATGGATGGATGCATGCTTAATGTACTTTAGCACTGCCCTGCTGAGTGCACTGGACTCACCATCTCAGTCTTATGTAATCCACCAGGGCCTATGGTGCAACGCAAAGTTTCAACCCCTCTGATCTTGAAAACGTTTTTCTCTGTACACGATTTTAACAATAGCTATTTTTGTATGTTTGTTCCACAGTAGAAAGCCGCCTCACACAGTGCAAAATTTAGTCCACATAACATGTGGGTGATATCCCCTGTCATTCCACACAGTTAATTTGTCTTTTCTAATGTACATAAAGGTGTTTTTATAATGTTTGTCACAGCTGTTTTGGGTCCCTCTGTCAAAGACGGAATGTTTGTTTGGCATTCCGCTTTGTTGGATGTGATGGGAAGACCAGTTTTAATGTTTTGTCAGCCTGAAAACATAGGAGTAGAGATGAAAGAATGGATCAAGTAGAAGATCTAGTGTATCATTCTGTCTTGCTTCATATCTGGTAGGTAAAGAGTGGGCTTTTGGAGTAGTCAGCCTCATAAATGTCATAGGCCTGGAACAGTTGTTTCTGTTGCTCAAGACTGTCCACTTAAGGACACGTCGTGACAACACCGCACACAAGGTCAATTGGTCATCTGTTAAGCTCCCTCCTCAATGTGTACACTGTCATTCCTCTGTTGTGTTTCAGACTGTTATGTAGTTGTATCAAAAAAAGTGTGATGGGAAAAAAAAGCTGAATTCAAGTACACTGTAAGTGCGTAATTACAATAGTTTTTTTTTTTTAATCTTAAATGTAGCTTCAAGCTCTACTTTTACATTGCTCAATAAAATCAGTGAACCTGAAATTGTTTGGATGTAATATTGACAGAAACAAGACACTCATTAAAGAATTGTCTTGGAAAGTGTCATGACATACCTCCTAGACTTGATCATCTTTTGTTGTGAAACTGTAACAGGTTTTACTTGTGTATTTTTTTTGTATATGAATCAAACATGTCTTCATTTAATTCATACAGCTCAAACACATTTGCTACACCTCACACAAAAGAATCACATTTAGTACACCATGTTTTCTAAGTCAGTTTATTCAGGCAACTTCTTAGTGAATATGCAACACACGACTCAATTCTTCAACTTATAAAAAACAACTCGCAACATCTCAGGAGCAGACGTATGTATAAGAGCAAAGGCCCCTTTAAAATCCAACCAATCTTGTGTTACTGTGCTCCTTCTAGATGATAAATGTGTTTCTTCAAAAATAAAAATCATTCCGTTTTTGCAAGAGATACCCAGAGAGCCAGAATCGTTCAATGGCAAGCTAACGTTACTATATATTCTTAAAATAATTTTGTATTAAGAGAGATACTTGGCATATTGACTACTACAAGAAAATTCAAAACCACCCATACTGTAGTCAAACACCCACAGTAACCCAGGAAGAGAAACGCTACATTAGAAATAGCTGGCTAATTGAGTGATTCTGCTGGCCGAAGCCCACCCCTCTGGGCAGTCAGTCTGTGTGTGTATGGGCTCTTATGATGTGTGGAGCTTGTAGTGAGGTAGGCTCACACATCGACGACGGCTTCTTCCGCTCTGCCTCACTTTTTGGCAACAACCAGCACAGCCGAAGGCACCAAACCTGTGTGAGAGAAAAGGAAACTGAAATTGAGTTCTGCCCAGCCTATGATGGCAAAGAGCACAACCTGTTACGTGAAATGGCGGTGGAGAATGATAAAGAAAGGTCCAAAGGTAAGAGATTAGAACAGAACTCAATGGGGGAACCAGCCAAATCGCACAAACAGTCATGAACCAAAGCGTTTATGGTATAGAGAAACACTTGGGCCAAATGTGTGTAATGCAACTGTGATGTGCTGTTTACTATGCCTACTCCCCAACTAGTCTGTCAGCTTAAAATGGTACAGAACACCACCGGCGGGGATATGGCAGCTGAGTTCCCAGTGGACATCGACTCACCCAGTTCGCTAAGGGGCTTCTCCATGTCCAGCTCGGTGTAGACCTGCCGGGGGTAGGGAGACATCAGGGTGAAGTCCTGGCCCTCGGGGGCGTTGCCGTTCACCTGGACATAGACGCGCACGGCCGCCAGCGGCTCCTGGGCCTTGAACACAGCTGTGATGGCCGAGCCGTCCAGCATCCGCACCTGGCCAGGCACAAGGACGAGGATGAGGAATCTACAGCCGGGCCTCTGTTTGGACCGTAGGCTCATCCGTTATCAGGGCCTCTTACCTGTATCCTGCACTCATCGTAATCCTTCTTAGCGGGAGGGGGGCCTTGACTGGTGGGGGAGGAGGGATTGGGCTCAGCTGGGGGGGAGGACAGGGACGTGCTGGAGGAACCGCCTCCTCCAAACTGAAGGGCCAAAGAAAGGAGTGTGTTAATGTAAGGACGCATAAAGTGAGGATAAGGGTGAGGAAAAGCAAGCCTGCTAAGTGGGTACCAAGGGGAAGTTATTGTAACCTTAAGGCATGGAATTGAGAGATCAACTAGGATATACCAATAGTTACAACTATACGTATACTATCAGGCATATGAGGGATACAACAATAGTCGGACTGTACCTTCTTTGCTCGCTCCTCTCTGTCACGCGCTATCTTGTCTCGAACCCTCTGCCTGAGGGAGAGCGAGAGCCACACAAATGAACAATAGACAGAGGGAGAAAAAAGACAAAGGGCAGTCAGGGTAATGAATGACTCCCTGCTCACTTTTGTTGCTAGCACTGAAAGGGTTGTCCACGGTAACCTGAGATTGTGAAACGAATTCCTAGACTAAGTTGTTCATGGTTGTATTGTGGATTGAAGCTAGTAGTGTGAATACCTTTAGATAATCAGCTTTTTGGAAAAGTAACATCTTTAGACAATTATTCAAGTACATTAATGTTCTGAAGTAAATTAAAAGGTTCAGATAATTGCAAGGCCACTGTTTGGCACGGAGCCTACTTGGCCATTTTGTCCTCCATCTTCTCCCTCTGGCGCAGTTCGGCCAGCTTCTTCATCTCCTCGTCCTGGAGCTTCTGTTTGACGTGCAGAAGTTCCTGGCCATGCTTCCGCCGCTGCTTCTCCCTGTCCACCTCCTCAGCCCGCTCTCGCTCCCGCCGCTCCTCCTGCTTCACCCGCATCAGTTCCTCTAGCCTGCCACACCCAGACAAACGTAGACATCATGAAAACACACAGTTATTATCTAGTCAGATTATGAAGACATCTAGGACATCACGCCAGCTGACCTCTTCACTTGCTCGCGTTTCTCCTCCTCAGACATTGGCTGTTTGGTATTTGCCTCTTGGACCATGTCGCCATCCACTGAAGACAGAACGAGAGTTATCATCAGTTAAGATTTGTTTAATTGAGAATGACAGTATTAATAGAATACAGTAATAGTTATAATAATGCCAGAGCTCATGGCAGAACACTTTAGGGAAGCAAAAGGTGTACATAGATTCACTTACGGCCTTCGGCGGTGTCTGCTGCTCTGGGCTGTGGTGGATTAGATGGGCTGTCTTCTGCTCCCCCCAGCACGTTCCCTACCGGAGGTACGTAGGGCTCGTCAATGTCTGGGTCATTCTCATGTTCCATAAGCCTGTAGGAGACACAGCATGTTAAGAGCGAACGGGGGCAAGTGTCAAAAGTATAGCAGGCAGTTAAGTTGTAAGCTGTAACTTGGAAACAGTTCCAGACAAAGCACCAAACTTGACCCACCAGTCCATGGCTCGTTCTATTCCTTGGTTTCCTGTGTGTGCTACAGCCTTCTCCCTGACAGGAGCAAAATGGGGAATCATTTCATTGTATTTGAATGTGGATAGTAGCATTTGTTCCAAATATATTGATCTTTGTTAGCTAATTTGAAACAATTGCATTTCGTTACATGCCGCATGGGTAACTTACGCTCTGTTTCTTTCAAAGCCCATTTCCAACAGGCTGTCCAGTGTAGTTATGTCAGCCATCTTCCACTAAAAATGAATGATGTGATGATCATTATCTACTTTTAAAATAGTGGATGATTAAGGAATTCCAACTGTACTAGGTAAAACGTCTAGTTATAATTATGGTAAAAAAAACTATGGCCAAGCTAAAATCTTCTTTACAACTAGGCGCATCGGAGACTGTTATTCTGCCACCATCAATGTTACCTGAGTCATTGAAATCAATTTCAAGTCAGCTCCCTTGATAAAAGATTGTTAATGCCTGACCTAAGGTAGAACATAACTTACACATCTATAAACGTATTACATCTAACAACTTGTTTGTTATGTTAGGGTATGTTTGTTTACATTTTGTAACAAGGTTGCTAGCATTAAGACACGTATTAAATATACTACAGCTAAATTATGTAGGCAGTTGGAATGGATGGCTACGTTGGCTAAGTAGTATATTTGACTAGTAACAATAAATAAGAAACACATTCGTGCGTTCACTGTGATTTTGTATCGAAATATATTCCTTACACGCAAACACACTTTCAGCAATAACGGCGGAATTTCGTAATCATAATAAAATAGCAATCTTTAGCTCAAATTACTCACATCATTCAGCAAAACACCGTTTCCACATGAAAGTACGGTGGCCTGATTAGGGTAAACCGCACCGCACTTAGAAAACATGTAAGGGTGTCGCCCCCTACGGCAATGTAGAAACAGTGAAAACTACAAGTTTCCCGGTAGCTTCAATGACGTGTGTGGAGTGTGTATGTGTTTGTGCGTGCGTGCAAGCATGTCCTCGTGTAGTCTATGACTGTACATATGGACGTGTTGTGATGTGGGCGTAGAAACAGGATGCAGTTTGCTGAGTTTATGGGCTGGGCTAGTTACATATTTACAATAAGTGTAATGATTAATTTCTCTCTCCAAAGAGCAGCGTCTTAAGCAGCCTTCAGCCTTTACATACCAGTCGTTATCTCAGGGAAAGACCAGATCTTTTCAAGCGTCTAGCTTCTTTTGTACTATTTTTCATTATTAAGCTTATTTGTCTCCCAAGGGTCATATGTCTTACTGTCTTTTATCATTTCACTCCATCTTTATGTCTGCTGACTCCTTTTTACTATTGTTTCATTGACTTAACTACCTAATCCCTCTTAATTTGCAGGATATGATGGTGATCATAGTGGGTGAGTAATAGCTGCATTGTAAACTAATGAAGAGTAGACAATCTGAAATTTCTGGTGACTGTTTATGTTTCGATTTAATATTCAGTGTTTGGTCAAATTTATTTTTATGTAACTCAGTATTTATCATATATAGCTATTTACCTCTGTGCATTGTGTGCACTTATTTTTGACCACTTTGTAGTAAGTCAATATCATGCCACGATTTACACTGACTACAATATAGACAGAGCAACAGGTAAGAGATACAAGTGAGCAGGTTTGAAGGAGGCAATATGGGGGCCAAGGTTACTTAGCCGTCTAACAAATTGTTTTATTGTCCTGTTTTCCACACAAGTTAAAGAAGGCTGAGGGGTAAAGGTCAAAGACCAGTCCAACCAAGTGGAGATTCTAGGAAAGAAGGGAAAGAGATACAGGAACTTCAGTTGAGTTTTAGTTCTTTTAATGCAATTTTTCTATCAATGGAAGCAGATAGCACAACTGTCACCACATCAAACTTAGTCATGAGGGAACGGTATTAAACACTTTAACTTCAATAATTTACTTTCCAAAACCTCAAATTTACCTTGCAACTGGGCCATTTTCCTTAATTCATTCATATTGTTGTTATAATGTGTGCATATGTAGTCTTCTTAACTAAGGGGTTATAGGGTCAATCAGGCATTGCTAAGTTACTTTGTCAAAGTCTTTATTGGGTCTTTTGAGTTCCTTGTCACATGCTATTCACACGTCTTTATTGGAAGCAGTTAGTACAGTGACCAAACGAGGGCAGCATTGTGTAAAGGTAGACAGTGTAAAACTGAGCTCAACCTAAGGTTTGTCATTACATGGTGTGATATTTAAATTTTTGTGTAGTGTCCTTATGCTATCCTTATTGCACTGTATTGTGATGGATGAGTGCATTGAGAAATGACAACATCAACACCGTATAATTTACTGAAGTGTACCAATTGAAAAATGTATTTTTGTTACTACTTGCATCTGTTCTGTTCTCCCATGAGTTAAATGCAATGCTTAACTCTACCCCGAAACACAAGTGATGTGTCTGACATTGGATACAAAACAAGAGAGCTCAGGCAATAAGCATAATTCATGTTGAATAAGAAGGCACAGCATAACCAAGCTAGTCTAACCATATGTATGTAGACATGGGTGGCTTTGTTGTCAGTAGATAACGGACACCTGTCCACACCAATAGTTTTACATCATTCAGTATCTATACCACATACTTTTGCCCTGGAATCAGTTGAAGAACATTTAGACCGTCTTGACACTGTGGGTCTCACAGTCTGTAACAGCATCTCCATATGGAAGAGATATAGGTTTCCAGTGGAGCTGCTGTTATGTGTGGAGAGATACCTCTAGTCGCCATATCTCATACAGCCCTCGGCTGATAGTATGTATGTGCAACTTTCACATGTTGGTGTTACTAAGTCTGGGTAATTATAATTTTCCTGGGTCTTTGAAGTTTTCTTGTTTGTTTTTTATGCAATGTGCATTAATCGTAACTGAATAATAAAGGACACTGATTGCAAAATGAAGTCTCATTTGTTAAAAGTACAAGTATAGTAGCTTAGAAATCAATAACAAAATGATACCCATTAATCCGTGTTTTTACCTATAATCATAATGCCCTTTCCTACTATCATCAGCGTGTATTCTTGCTTTCTTGACAACATACAGTAGTAGAAGCGCCATAGTTGAGATGCTTTATCTCTGAGTAGAGCAGCTTTTTTCGGTACCTTTATTGTGAAATATGTACTTTTCCGGTATCTGCGTGTCATCATCCTTTGGTGTCACAACAACACACACAAAACCGGCTGCTTAAATAATACTAGCCAAAGGACTTGGCGATTACAGGCTCATTGCCATTATTCTAAAATTGCTTTGCTCGTAATATAATCCGTTTACCATTTGCTGGTTTAAGATATTTATTAGAACATTCTTGAAGACAATAACTTGCTTCCGACTAGGATCGCTTGCTAAGGAGGAGTGTCCTTTTCGGGTGATTGATTTAACGTTGGCTAGCTAGCTAGCTAACATTAACAGCTAACGTTAACGTTGTTTCTAAGAGGGTGGGACACTAAAAACTTAATTTTAGGCCTCGCCTACTTCACTCCAGCAGCTACGCACCTTGTGTGACAGTCACATTTGTATTCGGAGGAGACAGACACTTTTGTGTCAATAAAAGCAAGCCACCATGTTCAAGAAAAGTGGGAAGAAAGATCCAGAATTGTTCCAGAATGTGTCGGAAGGGTTGCGGCGACTGTACCGAACCAAACTCTTCCCACTGGAGGACACGTATCGGTTCCACGACTTCCACTCACCTGCGCTTGAAGATGCCGACTTTGACAACGCTCCTATGGTACTTTTGGTTGGTCAGTACTCGACCGGTAAGACAACCTTTATTCGTCATCTTATGGAGCAGGATTTCCCCGGAATGAGAATCGGTCCGGAGCCGACTACAGACTCGTTCATCGCAGTGATGTACGGCGAACAGGAAGGGGTGATACCGGGGAATGCTCTTGTTGTTGACCCTAAAAAGCCCTTCCGCAAACTGAATGCTTTTGGTAATGCGTTCCTGAACAGGTAAGGTCAAGTTCCCACGCGGTTTGGTGTTTAAATGAGGGTAGACCTATTTGAAGTAATAAAAATAAATAAACATACAATTCCTATCAAATTTACAGCTTGGATAAGTAATCTTCATCTTGGTTTCTTGATTCCCTCTTAACTAGTCAGACCTAGATTTTGATTATCTGTCTGACACTACAGGGCCAGTACAGGGTCTGCAGGTTTACTCCAAACTACAGTAGGTTGTCAAAGTGACAATAACATAATTGAAACTAAAGCACTTCCTACCACTCATGTCAAACCCCATTAAAATCCCTTGTATTTAGGTCCTCTTGAAATGCTGCAATACTTAAAGCTGTCTCCTAGCCCAGTATTTCATCTTTCTTTGAGAACTAGGCCTAATGTATTTTAAGTCCATGCAGCTGTCAATGCCTGGGGTATGAGATGTGCTGTTTCAAACAACACATTGCAGAGGAAGGGGAACACAGGTGGCAGAATGTTTGTTCTGTTTTTTACTTGGAGACTGAAACAAGTCGAGTGTTACAAGTGAATGTCTTCTTACATTTCCTGTACAGCAGTGATTAGCATATGCCTCTCTTGTGACAGCAACCCTGTCCTTGCAATTGGCTGCGTCTTTTTTGGCCTGCAGCACATGGCTCTGAAGTGATGTCACCAGCAGGCCCCAACTAATACGCAATTAGGTTTATTTTCCTATGGGTTGGCTAGCAGTGTGAGAGAATTATATCTTTCTTGGATGTTCACACATATACCACAACAGACTAGACAGCCATTCAGGAGCCTTGCTCTCGAATCAAGGCAACTCCAATCTAGACTGCTGCCTTCAATCAAGTATTGTGAAATCACATAGCAGTCTAAAGGTTCTTGAGTCTTTGTGGTTTTGAAACCAGGCTAAAATTGTGTTATTTTGAAGTTTCCCAATGAAAGGATTCAGTAACCGATCTTAGAATGGAGTTATCTATATTGTTCTTCCTTCTTTATCATTGTTTATTACTTCTGTCTATATGTAATATCTCAGGTGTTCCAGAATGCTCAGACAATTATCCATATCTGCCCCTTTTTTGACACTGATAGAGAAAGTGCTGGAATGCATTGCACAACAATGTGACAATAAAATCGAACATCTTTTGTCACTCCAACAGCTCATGGCCACAAATGAGTGACTGTTGATGTGCCATATTTTTCCTATTGAAAAGTTGCTGGGAAATTATTCTGTTGTAGTTTCTCACAGCCCACCCACCCCAGAGGGGAGCAGCCTAACAGTTGGCCTTCATTGATGGCACACATACGTGCACACAGAAACACGCACGCACAGACTAGGTGAGCAGGTTTTGGGACGCTTAGTGATGAGCTCACTCTGACCCTGGGGGATTTCCATAGCTCTAGATTAGCAATAGTTCCCTCATGGCTTTATGCTGGATTAAGGCGTGTGACTCTAGGTTTATTCATGCAGTGACCATGGCCTGTATTAAGGAGTGGTAAGATCACCCTGGATGGCCTATGGAGTAGCTTGATACTTGAAGGACAGGACTTTATCAAGGTCCAAGCCCTGAAGCGTCAATAACCGAACGTGCTTCACTGCCTTTAATTGCCTTCCCCCCGCATTCATTAACAGTACTTGACCATTCTGGTTCAGTGTAACTGTCCATCCATGCATCTAGAATGTATTTGGTCTAGTTCACCATGCCAGCAGGTAAGTTATTGGTTTGACCTCTCCATTTCCTGGCCTCTTTTAGTTTGCTCTAAATAAGTCATCTTGCTGCTACTGTAAACAGCAGTTAGACCAGCGTCAATGTTTGTGTTGTCTATGTCTATTGTAGCTCGTCAGTGCATAGCTAGACTTAATGACTGGCCTAGGACACACCTCTCTCTTTATAAAGATGTTTAAAGGGCCCACACATAGGCTGTCCCGTAACTAAGTATTCAATATTTCACCAGTGGCCTGTTATAAGACTATGTTAAAATGGGAGTGCCATACTTTGAAGTCAACCCAGAGGACCCTCAGACCCTCCGAATAGGTGGATTTTAATTTTTTTTTATTTGAATTAGGCCTTTATGGCTTTTCCATTTTTCCACCTTGTGGTGTGTTCAGGCCTGGTGTTGCCCAGCCGTAGGGCCCCAGTGTGTTTGTGTTCTCGATGGGGGCTGCTAATGGGCTGGTCCAGTCAGCAGAGTCTCAGTTCCACTGACTCTCTCTCTCTCATTCTCTCTCTCTTTTTCTCTCGCCTAGCCTGCCATGTCCTGTGTCATGTGTGTTTTTCCAGGACTCTTACTCGGCACTCTTACTGGGGTGGAAGCTTACACACACACACACATCAACACACGCTCTCACACACGCACACACACACACACATACACACGCACATCAACACATGCTCTCACACACACACACACACACACACACACACACACACACACACACACATAAACACATGCATGTGTCAGAAGATGTGGAAAGGAAACCAAAATGTTGAAAAGCAATTTAATTCATACGCCCAGCCGGAGCTTGTATTTCCTCTTTGCTTTGCTAAGTCAGGGCTGCAGTGTGAGGGGCACCGGGACAGTGGTGGGGGTTCAAGGCAAGCAGCAGGGCTCTGTTCTGGAGTATCCTGGAGACACTCGCTCCATTAGAGAGGGCTCTCTGTGTAAAGAATCTCCGTGTGGAAAAGAGTTACATAAACAGCGAGAGCGGCCAGGATTCCACTGAGTGTAATATCATACGAGATGGGCCAAACCATGGGGGAAATGCATATTTTTTGTTATACTTGGCAGCTCCCAACATTGTAACTTGATGCCATGGATCCTTTCTCTCCCGTTTCTCGCCCGGCTTTGTGTTTGGCCTTGGCTTGTCCTTTTCTCTCTGTGGCTGTGCGGAGACCTCTCCGGGGTCTGGGTTCCACACTAGGCCCCATGTACCTTGGCTGCGGTCAGGAGAGGAATGTGAAAGGCTGAGCCCCTTGGTCTTGTGACCTACTGCTGGTGGGCTCCATAGTAGTTTTTTTAAAATATTTGTTCTGTCTGAGCGAGCGAGCAGTGGGGTCAAAAGAGAGCGAGAGAGACAGAATTCTAGTAAGAGAACTCTAGAAGTGTGGGCCCTTCAACAATTGGCCTCTTTGTCTCTGTGGGAATACTGCTGTCCTTTCTTTTAGCCTGGTCGTCCTCTTATGATTCACAACATAGGATTATCTTAGCATGTATCACTGCTTGATTTGAATGAAAACAATGGACTTGTCCTTTTGACTTTGAAAAGAACTGACACGTTATGACACACGCTAAGGACTTTACTCAAGGGCATTTCCAGTTCATTGAACAGAGACTTGTCCTAAAGATTTATATTTGATCCTGTAGAAAATGTTCTGTTTCGGTTCTGGCTCATTCATGTCAGAAACTGTTCTTTAGAAATGACTGTAATTCTAGCCGGAGCTCAACTCTCTGACAAACAGCCGGCTCTGATTAATTCAGCCCAGCCTTTGCTTTTAACATTTGCAATCTAATCTAACTGGTTCTCTCTCTCTATCTCTCTCTCTGTCTACTTCATCTCCCTTATTGTCATTTTGTTTATTTTCTCTCGCTCTCTGCTCCCTCCCCGCCCTCACATCCTCTTTCACTCTCTTTACCCAGGTTCATGTGTGCCCAGATGCCAAACCCAGTCCTTGAGAGCATCAGTATCATCGACACCCCTGGGATCCTGTCAGGAGAGAAACAAAGGATCAGTAGAGGTCAGTGAACCTAACAAAAACACACACACACACACAGGGATCCCGTTCGTTCACTGTGGTCAAAGTGAAACACGCTATAGCGCTCGCTTCGTTTTCCAACTCATTTTGTAGATGCATATATGCTCAGAGACACCGCTATGAGATCACCTGCTCTCATGATGAGCCTGCATGTCCTCCTCTGTCCGACTCTGTCCGTCTCCCCCTCAGACGAACGCGCAGTCAAACAGCAACTCTCCGTTGGTCGTTATTTAAAAGACTGTGGGTCATTAAAGTGTCAGACAATTGGGACTGGCTTCCATCCTCTTGGGGCGTGGACATGCCAATCCTCCCCATGCCGTGCGCTGCGTGGAGCTATCTCTCCCTCTGTCTCCTTCACTCTTACTCTCTGTCTCTTCCTCTTTCTCTTGCTGCTCGAAACATTGCACGTCCTGAGCCCTTTTTCACAAACAAAACGTTTCACGACAGGCCACGTGTCAATCATAGTACACTCTTCTTGTTCTCGTTGTTTTCCTTGTCCTTTTGTGGCTTGCCACAAGATCTTGGAACGTGCCTCAGTGTGGAGGTGTTTGACTTGGGGCACCTTCCGCTTTTCTGATGCCCTGACCGGCTCTGTGCCTTTCTGAGGGGAAGAGACAGGGGAAGTCACGGCGTTAGCAGGGCGCTAACTAGGCATTGCGAGCCCTGCGCTAGAGGAAGCTGACAGGAACAAACCCTCGCCGCGAGTCCCCCCCCCCACCGAGAAGCCCTGTGTTGCACTGGCTTGTTACGCCATCAATACTCCCTCTGTTCACTCCAGTCTCCCCGAACACAGAGACAGAAGGGGAACAGTGATGAAAAGAAGGGAAGAGAGTGGGAGGGCATGGAGGAAGGAAGAGTGGAAGAGGGTTTCTATGAAAGGCCGTAAAGACGCAAGACTGTAAATGTTTAGATAAGGGGGACTTTTATTATGAACAAAGAGGAATTTTTGAAAAGTGTAACATTCTTGCTGTCACCGTGACCCTCCAGCCCTGGGGGGATGGATGAACGGAAAAACCGAGTGCAAATAGCAGAGTACCAAATAGTTCAAACCTTTCTGATTCCAAAGACTCTATGTCATTCACACACACACACACACACACAACCACACAACCACACTCGCTCTTACTCACTCTTTCTGGTGCATGTGTTCTCGCTTGCTCACACACATACGGTACTCTCAACCCAGGCCTAGATACACATTCTTTCCGTCGCATGTCTCTCACACATTGTGTGTGTGAGTGTGTGTGTGTTGGCGTGCATGGGTAAGAGCAGTAGCAGTTGTCAGTGCATCTTCCCATAAAGTCGAGGGCTGTGCAGGGGGAGCCCAGAGGGAGAGGGGCAGTTGCTGTCTCCCCGGGACACTTGTGCTGAACCCAGCCATGGGCCATCTGACGCCTGGAATGTCGTGGCTGTGTAATCCCATGAGGGCTCCAGACTTTACATGTCCTTCTTCCCCCGTTCCTTAAGAGTTCCCCTTGTCCTCCTATTCTGGAACTCTCTTCATTCGTCCCGTTTTGGCACCCTACTATAATGCACCTTATTAGTTTTCCCACTTCTTTTCGATCAGTCATTAGGGTTTGTTTTCACTTGGTGCTGGCTTCTGTCAGGCGCTGTCTATCTCCCTGTTTCACGCTCACATGCAGACAAAGGCCAGGGGCCAGCCGGAATGCCTGTGCAGCAGATCTGGCGCTGATTGTGTGGCAGCAGATGAGCTTTTCGACCGGCCGCATTCCTTTCTGATCAGACGACTATGTCACTAATCAGAACCACAACCCCCACCCCCTCCCTCCTCCTCCCATTCTCTCGCTTTCTCTCTGCCTCTCTTCGTATCTCTCTTATTTCTTTTTTAATGGTTGGCTGTGCCAGCTCCCATAAAAGTCCTGCTCAGACACGTCCCTCTGGAGTGCTTTCTCGCATCCCCAGCGTCTCCTTGTGTCGAGAGTCGCTCGCACACACACAGGCAAACGCCAGGAGGTTTCAGCTGTGATGGTGCATTATTTGAATTGCAGGCTGATTTTAAGTTGCTCCGTCTCCGCCCACACGTTGCGCACCACTTGTGTTTCAATGATCTCATGCAGACCTGCCCCCGCCCTGACCAAGAGCACGGCCCTCATCACAGCCTCATAGCAGTCCTTCTAACCCGACCCCTCCTCAGTCGTCCTCTGCGTTAATTTGAACACGCACAATACCCTCCGACTGCCAGTCTTGCTCCTTGTCAGGCGATTTCAGATTGTCCTCAGTGAGCCGATCTACGTCCGCACACTCTGTTCGGACCTTTTTTCCCAGAGATCAGGCAAAGCAGTTCAGTCTAATTTGGTTGAGTTTTCAGTGTGACGTCACCTCTGAACGGCCCCTTCCTCCTCCCCCCTCCCAGGCTATGACTTTGCCAAGGTGCTGGAGTGGTTTGCCGAGCGCGTGGACCGCATCATCCTGCTGTTTGACGCCCACAAGCTGGACATCTCTGATGAGTTCTCCGAGGTGATCCGGGCGCTGAAGAACCACGAGGACAAGATGCGCGTGGTCCTCAACAAGGCCGACCAGATCAGCACCCAGCAGCTGATGAGGGTGTATGGAGCTCTGATGTGGTCCCTAGGCAAGATCGTGAACACGCCCGAGGTAGGTCACATGGCATGAAATGAAAGGGGATAGGGCCTTGCTCACAGGCACAGTGGGAGGAAATTGTTATGCGGGACTAAAAACCTCTGGGGTGGTGGTGGTGGGGGGGGGGGGGTGGCTGACGTTTGGTGATGTTACGACTCAGCTAAGCACACCAATTCCCATCCTAGCATTAACCCTCACGACGACCTCTTGGAATTTGTTGCCGCTGCCTGCTGCTCTGGCTCTCATGCGTCCTGTGTGCTGTGCTCTCTCCAGGTGGTGCGCGTGTACATCGGCTCCTTCTGGGCCCAGCCCCTGCTGGTACCCGACAACAGGAAGCTGTTTGAGGCCGAGGAGCAGGACCTGTTCATGGACATCCAGGGGTTGCCGCGCAACGCTGCCCTGCGCAAACTCAACGACCTCATCAAGCGGGCTCGCCTCGCCAAGGTGAAGGCCAATTGCATACAAATGAATTCAGATCCACCTATTCCCTATTTATTACCTAATCATACTGTATTCACAAAGGAACATATCTTATGTTGCCCAACAGCTGTAGTGGAAAGTTTGTACTATAATGCATGTCCTGTTTGTGTGACATATGCTTTGCTTTAAGCTCTTCCTTTGTGAGAGCGTTACCCATGTCTGTAGTTAATCTGTTTGGGCCAGCACTAATCCTTTATGGGGCTGACGCTAAACATTGCTGTGGGACTGTCCAGGTGCATGCCTACATCATCAGCAGCCTGAAGAAGGAGATGCCCAGCGTGTTTGGGAAGGAGGCTAAGAAGAAGGAGTTGATCGCCAACCTGGGAGAAATCTACCTGAAGATCGAGAAGGAGCACCAGATCTCCCCGGGAGACTTCCCCAAACTCAAGAAGATGCAGGTGAGAGCAGAAGTGCAACCCAGACATTCAGTTGATGGAAATATTATGCGCAGTCCAGACACTTTGACTAATTGTCTCTTGGGAATATATTACTGGCAATACTTCTCTCTATGCCGCCTTCTTACATAAATACTCTTCTAGTTTGTGTGGGGTGTAGCTCCCAGATGTCTGATTCAGCTAGTGTGTCTGGGGAATGATTGTACCTTAAATTTGCTGTTACCAATTTTGTTGTAGTTATTGACACATTGCATAAGCTTGTTTGTTACACCGCCTACTTTAATTTCAACTCCAAAGAGTTAGGCACATCTTAATGTGTGGGAGCGTTCAATAGCTTTTTTAAAGGGAGACCAGTGGTGTTGGAAGTAAAAATGTTCCTTCCTCTTCTAATATAGCTTATTCTTACTGGAAGCTTATTTTAAGTTATTTGTTTTCTGAAAACATTGCTGCACTTTTTCTAAATTGGGAAGCAAAAAAAGTATTTTGCGGAACATATAGTGATCATTCCCTTTGGTTAAAGTTATAACTGCCCTTTGGCTACCGTCAGTCTTAGCAAAGTACTTTTGCTAAGTCAGACATTTCTGTTCATTGTAACAGTTCACTCCCCACGCTGTTCCCCCAATTGTTACATTTTCATTTTATTAAAATAGCGTAGACTCCTCCTGTTTTCCTTTTTTATGCTGTTGTCACATTTATGTGTCTGTTCATGAATTGGAAGTAGAAGGAAGATGTGTGTGTTATTTCCAGCTACTATTTAACCGACTGTACCATATCCACAAGCATGCTGAAATAAAGCGGCACCTTTAGTGTTGTGCAGGTCACGTGGCTGCTGCTCCCTTCTCCCCCAGTGCTGTGTTCTATCCTAACACCCACTGTGCTCCCCTCCCTAGGAGCTGCTGGAGGGCCAGGACTTCTCCAAGTTCCCGGCCATAAAGCCCAAGCTGCTGGAGGCCGTGGAGGACATGCTGGCCACCGACATCGCCCACCTCATGACCTTGGTGCGCCAGGAAGAGGCCTCCATGCCCACGCACGTGGTGAAAGGCGGCGCCTTTGACGGCGCCATGAACGGCCCCTTCGGCCACGGCTACGGCGAGGGCGCCGGCGAGGGCATCGACGAGCTGGAGTGGGTGGTGGGCCGCGACAAGCCCTCCTACGACGAGATCTTCTACACGCTGTCGCCCATCAACGGCAAGGTGTCGGGCGCTGCCGCCAAGAAGGAGATGGTCAAGTCCAAGCTGCCCAACACGGTGCTGGGCAAGATCTGGAAGCTGGCGGACGTGGACAAGGACGGCTTCCTGGACGACGAGGAGTTTGCCCTGGCCAACCACCTGATCAAGGTGAAGCTGGAGGGCCACGAGCTGCCCGGCAAGCTGCCCGAGCACCTGGTGCCACCATCCAAGCGAGGCCAGCAGGAGATCAGCATGGAGTGATCCTGGTGGAGGGGCAGGCGGAGCAGCTCCTCGGTAGCCCGGCTAGGTGCTCGGCCTTGGTTGGGTGGGGGGGAGGGCGAGCATGTCGCTGGGCTATCACGGGACTGTTGTTCAGGCTAAAAAGGCGGTGTCGCTATGTGAATTCACACCAGAGAGAGACTGGAGGGGGGTGGGGGGGTTGTGTGGGGAGAAAGAGAAATAGCTGTGAGAATATTGTATGGTACAGGAAAGGGTTGGATTGTTGAAAGGACATTACTAGACCGTATCCGAGCGGAGCTGGGGTTGGCGCGTTGCATGATGGGTCGGAAATGGTGTGCTGGCCAGTCATGTAAGTGGTTCCTCCCTTGATTCCTTGCCCTCACCCCTTCACAGATCTAACAGGTCTAGATTTTACCTTCCAATATCCAGTCTCATTCAATCTGTGAAGAGGGAAATGAGAACCCATTGGGGAGGAACTTCTTCGTGACATGGAAAGTACTCTTAGATTACAAAATCAGTTTTGACTAAGTATACAGTCCATTATAACATGTTGATCCAAAGAAGCATAGCTTTTTTTCAGTTGAGAGCAAAAAGAAATCAATCCTTGTTTTATCTATATTTTTGTATTTCCTTGACTGTTTACTTTAAAGATCTTTCCAAATGCTTGCATTTCTTTTGTTTTATTTTTATTAATTTCTCAGATGAATAAAAAAGGAAATATTTACCATCACCCTGTGGCCAAATCATAAAAATGATTCTGTGACTTTTATTTTGAAGCCGAATCATTCACTCTGGTTGAATAAATTAAATGTAGTCCATTGCCCTCTTTAGGGCAGCGATTGTTACTGCTTGTCCTGCAATTGGTGAGGGCTGAAATGGGTTACAACTTCTGACATTCTGATTATGAACTGAGGACAAGGAGGAAGACAATCGGCGAAGATGCATCAGGCACTTTTGGAAATACAGTGAACACATATAGGCAATTTAGAATGCTGTATATTCACCGCAGGTCCTAAACAAAGAAAACAAATCAGGAGCAGACAGTCTAAAACAGGTTTATGCAATTTCACTTGGTGTGAATATAGTTAATACCCTCAAAGCTTTTTGAAAACAAGCTTGACTAGATGTACGGCGCTTTCATTTCAGATTGTCCCAACTTGCACCCGTCTATAGTAGCTGTAGGAGGGATGCAAGCCAAGTGTCTTTCAGAGGCTGTTTGCATAAACAAATGGTGTTCTCATATCAGCTTCAATTGAAGAAGAGAGAGAGAGGGATATTTTGATATGCTGTAGTAGAACCACATTTCAAGGAACAGCAGATGAGATAGTGATTTATTACTTTGTCTTTGACAGTTTGACATACCAGCCTCATGACCGTGTTACAGATTGATGAAAGTATTGTTGGACGTATTTCACTTCTTGGTTGCATAACCTCCAATGATCAATTTAGACTTCATTCATAAATCTTTCATTTATGATCTGGGATAAAAAGAACTGAACCAGGTTCAAGAATGTGAGCTATGTAAAAACACCCCAACTTACCTTTGGTGGGACTGTCTCCACATGGATGTTTGCATGTCCCCCCTGTAGTTCCAAACTATTTTAATTTGTGTTGGGTGACACTTTATCTATGTTATTTATGTTGAACACAAAGGCGACTTGTTGACAGGTTTTCTTTGCCATGAGGCATGTTCACGTACAGTTGCTTATCTTTTGAGATCGAACTCATTTTCTGTCTCCTGCCTTATCTCTGAGCAGATAGGCCCTGCATGGAAATGTATGAAAATTCCAGCTATGGATATTTGCTCCAGCTCGGATGCACATGACCTGAAGAGCTTTAGAGTCTGTGAGTGTGAGTCTCTATCTTTATATGATTGCACTCCAGCAATAATATCAGACTGCTTTTAAAATAAATTACTGTACAAACGGCCCATATTTAAGACCACTAATGACTGGTCATTGTGTATTGTGTTATATTCTGGTTTGAGTAAATGAGAGTAGATGAAATTATTAAGTCATCATGGTCAAAATACTGCAACGTGTTGACTGACAGAAGGGTCTATTTATTAAGTATGCCGGCAATCACCAGGGCCAGGTTAGACAGATCATAAGCCTTTGGGTTCTTCACACACTTGATTAAATAGAGTTACTAACACATGGTGTGCAACAGCAACAACTGATTGAACCTCACGTCAAAGCCTGCGCTGTCCATGTTTTGGCCGTACTAATTGATTGGGAAAGACATGCAAGAATTTGCACCAGAGTGCTAAGTAAGAGGATGCAGGATCGTGTGTGTGGGCTCGCACGCCTGTGACCTCACTATCCCTGTGTCAGCGTCTCTTTTCCCTGTGTCACGATTGTGTCAAGGTCCTATCTCACTGCTCTGTTTCCTCTTCCCATGTCTTCATTGCTTTGTTAACCACTATCCTTCACTGCCGCGGGCATCCTGTTTTTTTGTGTGTCTGTCTATTTTCTTTTGTTGGCCTTTTCCTCCCTCTCATTTCCTTTCCATGTTTCTGACTCTGTTTTATTTCCTCAGCTCTACTTTTTACCTGCTTCATCTCTCCCTTTTCCTGTCCTCCCCTTTTTTTTGAGGGTCAGGCACTCATCCCTTTCAATGTTTATAAATAGCTCCCGCCAGCCAGTTCACCCTGACACACTGACCCCTAAGATGGCTGTTTGGTTTAGGCTTATATATCAAAGCTTTGTGTAGAGAGGTGTCATTTCTCACATAGAGGTGGGAACTGGGGTGACAGTAGTGTGTGTGTGTTTGTGTTATATCATTTACCATCAACGTGGTAGAGTACAAGGTGCATGTTGAGTTATTTCCTTTATGTGGGCCTCGTTAAGTTGCTCGTGCTTCGGACACATTGATTTGCAACTCAGGAGTAATTGATGCAAAATTAAGATGTGTGTGATGCTTCTGGGTCGCCATGACAAGCCAGGCTGATATTGCTAGATCCCGAGGCAGACTTTATGGAACATCTATTTTTTTATGGTGATGGTAATTGAAAATAGTAAATAATATAATATCGTGTTATATTGTCTTTTTAGAGTTAAATATACATAGAACTCTATAATTATTTAATATGACAAACCTGATACTCAAAGACTCAATAGAATGCCTTTAAACTATTTATAAACTGTGTGCCAAATCAAAACAAACACTCAACAAATGAAAAGGACAAGGTTTTTATTTGGAATTTTTGGACCGTGGGTTATAGATGTGTCAGAGCAACATTGAAAGCCACTGCTGACATCCATATGTTTACTGTAGTCCAACAAACACTGTGCAAGACTGCAACTTCACATTTACCAGTGACTAGGAACATTCTGGAGGGACAGCATAATAGGGTGGTCTAAAGAAGGGAATATAAGTGCTACGGCAAAGTCTGTGAAACAGACAATGTTGACCCTGTTTTCCTCGTTTCCTGTTTGAGGGCATAAGGGAGGAGAAGATAACTGATAAACGATAGAGGATTTACAAGATTCATGCAGGGAGCTGGTGCAGCTGCGGACTTTATTCATATTTTGTCAGGAACGCAGCTCTCACTGGGACTTGACCAAGGCAAGTATCCAGTATGCTTCCCTCATTCCAGTTTGCCTCAAATAGATCAACTAAACCCAAGACAATTGATCAACCACTCTATTTAACAGAGATATCAATCAATTATGTAGAATCAGGACCAGTGTACTTTTTCCCAGTCCAGTCTTGGCTGTCAATAGAATCAACTGAGAGACTCCATAAAGGGGGAATGCAGCATTATCAAGATGCAGTGATACCCAGGCAGTTGGCCAGAGCCAGGTGTGTGAGGTAGTTGTGCGATGGGCACAGGGAGGAAGTATACCAGGCTCTGCCTGGATCAGTCCCACTTTGTTTAGCCTAGCTCGGGATCAGCTTGGCTGCGCCGGACGTAGGACATATTATCTGCCTGGTGAGACTTGGCTTGGCTCAGCTCAGGTTGATATGGTTTGCTTCTTTTAGACTGATTCAGCTTGGCTCGGTTGGGTTCAGTTTAGCTTGCCTTTCGTGCATTTGTCTCAGCAGGGATGCGCGTCGACCGCGTTGCCCCCAAACATCTCCTGCGAGGCGTAGGTTATGTAGAGGAAGCCGTCGGTGTCTCTGTGCCGTGAGTAAACCTCACCCATACTGGAGGACATGCAGGACATGCTCTTCTCGGACACCAGCAGGAACAAAGACTGGGTTGGCCCCAGGTCAATCTTACTCCTTGGGAGGAATGGGAAAAGGAATTAGGAGAGATGAACACACTGGTTAAGAATTTAGAGATTCTACAAATACCAATTTATTTATTTTTTGGATCTCTGCCACTCTTTCTTTCTGACTCTCTCTCTCTCAATCAGACACTTTTTACAGCTTTTCTTTCTAAACCTCTCCTCTTGGAAGAGTAAGAGAAATTACATCTATATAGGTAACCATTGTACGTTAGTGGTGTCTATGAAAGATGCTTACCTGAGCAGGCAGAGGAACTGTCCCAGACTGAGCTCAAAGGGAACCAGGAACTTGGTCTTGTCCAATAGGGGCAGGGTCTTTTCTCGGATGTAGCGTTCCACAATTACCTGCACAACACAAATAGGCCTGAATGACTGCAGATTGTGCATTGGGTAGCAAACAGAAACTTTAACATATTGAATTGGTGTTTTGGAGCGGCAAAGCAACTTACAGGCAACTTATTTGGGAATTTGGATCGAATACTGCACACTTCATCTTGTCTTGTTGCTATAACAGGCAACAATGCTTTATTAAGCATGCAAACCTCAATATGTCTTATAGAATAGGCTTGCATTCATTCTTGTAGAAGACTGAAATAGCATAACAATGTAGCTTACAGACAACTCAAAGTCTGGTTTAAAACAAACACATACCAAGGCATTTCCTTTGCTTGAAAGTCAGCAGGTCCATAGATTTCTCGAAGGGAGGCATGGTGTTGTCAGGGTGGTTTGCGTTGACCGATTGGTGGTGAGCTGCTTGGTGAGCAGGTTGCGGTCTGGCCCGGGCTGACGGTAGTCCCCACGGGATGAAGAAGAATGAGCAAACCCCACTGGACCATGGTGGACAGTAAGCGTTTATAAAGCCTAGGGCTGGGTAGGGTGGGAGGGCTTGAAATGTGTCTGGAATATGTAAACAAGCTGACAGAGACAAACAAGGGAGCACGCGCCTGGCCCTAATGAGCTGGTGTGCTGCAGCTTGGCCCTTTTGATTGGCTCAAAGCTACTTCACACATACTTGGTATCTCATTGGGCATTCGATTCACACTTAGCCCAGATATTGAGGCTACTAGGGTGAAACAAACACAAATTTGTGGACATTAACAACCCCCAATTTGGGAATCAATCAAGAATTGATGAAGAAAAAGACTGGTATACATGTAGATATGTTTGAGCTGTTACATTAGAACACTTTCTTTCCTCCAATTGGAGACCCAAATAGCAGGAGAGGATGTGAATAACACGACCCTTAACTTTGCTGAGAGCATGCTAAGCACCGACCAGATTTGACCAGAATGTAAACTATAGGTACAAGTTTATTTCCAATCCAAGATGGATCAGTCTTGTGTGATCCTACTTAAACTGTGGGTGCTTGGCAGTAAAACGTTGTGCTCAAGGCTAACTCTCATAATAGAGTTGCTCCAGCTTGGTAAGATAACACCCTGTTAAGGTCCCTCATTTTTGATACAATCAATTCCATAAAAGGTAGGCATTCTGTAGATTAGAACTCAGTTAACATGTTAGAACAACAAAACAACAACAAAAAGAAGACTACACTGAGGACGGGACTGTGGGTTATGGTAATGGCTGACAGACATTGCTCTCTACTGGTTGGGGTCTGGTGTTGCAGAATACTTCAAGATGTCTTACCATATGTGAGACCTCACTGCGCCTGATCTGTCACAAGAGGCAAAATATGAAGGAAAGCGTGAAAACATTTTTGAGAAGGGTAAAGAGTAGTCTATTGTTTATAGGCAACAAGGCTACAACTACTTTATTACTAAAGTATCCGCGCAATTCAAATCTATCGGTCTTTTAAATTGTGTCTCTAAAATATAACGTTAACTTTATTATATTACCTATATTATCCTATATGTATCTAGGATCTACATGAATGCACCTGCTGGCTGCTGTGCAAATATAATGGTCTAAAATAGAGAATAGGTAGGCCTATGTGCTAGTTACAAGCATTATTGAAAATCCCATTTGAAGTATATTGGTAATACATTTTTTTAGGATTCTAAAGTCAAATAAATCTCAGATTCTTTCGAAATTTTAACATCGGGATAAATATTTTCCAGCAAGTGATTTTCCATGCGTCCATTCGAAAACTTCCCTGGCCAATCCCATTCCAGGTCCAGTGCATTTGCTCCTCCTCCTGCACACTTTTTTTCTTGATCCCACATGTAACGTTATTTCTTGCATTGTTATATTCGGATTTGTCGAGCTCTTACACGGTGAGCGCAAAAATGAATAGAGAAGGTTTCTTCGAGATTAAATTATACTAAACCAAGCAATCAAGACTGGATTAACATCGAATAATGTTCGTAATCTTCTTAGCCTATAGCTTTATGTGTGTTAATTAATTAAACCTATAGTGCCAGTCAGCAAAATGTAATACAAGCTTATAAGATGATATGTATGTCTTTCCAAGAATACTAATTAGTTAAGTATGACCAACAGATGATACAATGTTGCTATTATCGATTGTCAGGGCATATGTTGCACTGACTCGTGCTGGACCGTAGCCCCATTCATTTAGGCTACATTGTAAATGGGCGACGGTGGTCATTCAGAGAGCGGCGATTCTGCCCGCTCCACAAGAATGGCTGGACGCCGCAGCTGTGTCAATTCTATGTGGTCCGGAACCGAACGCGTCCGGATTGGTGAGCGGCTTAAAGCAACTCTGGCAGGGGTTTTGGAGCTCGACTTGCTCAGGTGCCAACATCTGGAGAGGATCGATGCTGCACTGGACAATAAAGACCTATGCATCCTCGATCAACAGGGGGAGGGGACCAAGACCGAAAACCTCGACCACGTAGCCTCCAATCAGGGGGCTGCGACAAGCCGCAGGCAACAGGTCAGTAAGTGCGCCAAGTATACCCAAGATCTGTTCTAGTTGTTCAAAATATTAAATATGTATTATCGAATATGGTGCTCAGCCAACAAGCCGGTTTAGCTGACATATTAAGTCACTGACTGTCCTGAATAGACTGTCTCCATGACCAAGAGGCCATTCAACCAGGCAGCTCCAAATGGAGACCTTGCCCAGACCTGCCCAGTCTGTTTGACCTAGTAGGTGAAAATGTCAGTAATAGGCTATGGTTTATTATAGTCTTACTACTGCTGATATAAGTGTCCCTTGATGTGGAAGGGGAACTATCATTTTGGTCAATATTTCAGACTTGATGGATGTTATCAAATTAGTGGAAAATTTCTCTATAAATAAATAAATAAAATGATCCTTGGTGACATGTCATCTAAGAGTGTGCGGGATTATAGTATCGGTGCGTGAATGATATGCTTACACCCTGACCTGAACTCGGCCTGGAGAGCAATCGACCTGATCATCACATGAACATCTTTCTAAAAGCCCGGGCTCATGACCTTCTTTACATAAAAGAAGTACAGGAAGATTTTCGGTCTGCCGAGATTTCTTAATTTTGGAAGCCTCAAGGGCTTTTCATTGAAAAGATAAACATGCACACCCTTTCTTATTAAGTGGATTTTCCACTCTCATATATATACAGTCTCTTTTTTACACGCACTCACTACACACACACACACACTCACACAAACACCAGATTCATTTTGTCTGTAGAAATATGTAGAAAATGTTCTTCGGGACCTAGTCTCCTAATACCAATACCCAAAGCTTTATCTATCAACCTTCTTTGTCCATCCTCCTGTCTTCAAACCTTTTCCATGGACAGGAAGTTATATATATGTTCTATATAAGAACATATACATGTTGTCTCCCCAACCAGACCGGCATTCCCAATTTAATCCGACAGTTTGTCCATTAGCAGCACATCTGATTCAACAGCACATTTCCAAACACGTTGTCTGTGAGGATGGTTCAGACAGTGAAACTGCTTGCGAGTGATTCTGCATGTACACTGCGTTCGTTTCCTGCCTGCGTGCCTGGTTTCGGCCTCTCACCACCCACCAGTATAGATCCCCTATCTCCGTTCCCCGTGGCGAGCTCAAGCGGCATTACTCATCGTCACCTCCAAAGGGAGCCTCTCCGCGGCCGGCTGGCGAGTTGCCCTCGCAGTCCACCCGCCAACGCACACAGCAGCGCCATTAGCAGTAACAACCAATGGAGACAGGTTGTTTTTGTTGTTGTTGTTGCCAACGTGACCGGCTCACCTCCAGCCCCGTAGCCCACTGAGGGAGAGGGAGCAGAGAGGAGGTGGGAAGGACATGCTACAGAGTTTAGTTACAGTCACCGAAACACATCCCTTCCTCTCAGGATAGGCCTTACCAGGGGCCATGACTTTTTAAAATTAGTTTCAGTCTGAAAGGTGTCAGCCACTGCCATCCTACATACGTATATCTGTAATAACAATGGATAGAAGGTGCCAGCTCTTGCTCATTAGTGCATTTGACTTTGTGGAACACTTTGCTGTTTTTCAAAAAGGCGTTCTTAGAGTAATGTCAAGGCGTCAAGACTTTACATTACGACCCCTGGTTTGAATATAAATGACTGCGGATGGAAACACAAGGTGTGGGCTGTCCTGCTTCCTAATAGTGGATTAATAATGCATGAGTGATGCATCATGCACCGTGTACAAGCAAGCCTATCAGTATCACTGACCTATGTTTTCATCCTACTGGCCTTGTATTGAATTACCCAACATGGCCTCATCCAAAGAAATGTAGCAGCATTCGTTTGCTCAATAATATAATAGGCCTTTTGTTCATAGATCTGTCCAAGTTGCTGCATGACAGTATTGTAACATGCGGTTATTATTAGCTAACATTTCTCTCTGCGTAGTGTAGCTTGCAAGATTCTGCAGCAATCTGCACACACTCATTGTAGATACTACGGAGTCAAAGTAGGCTATCTGTTAGCATATTTGGTACATATTGTTCTCGTGGGGAGAGACACTGGGCTCGTGTGTTGGGTTGTGTGTGTGTGTGTGTGTGTGTGTGTGTGTGTGTGTGTGTGTGTGTGTGTGTGTGTGTGCGCGCGTGTGTGTGTGTGTTTGCCCACAGGTCCCAGAAGAGACAGATGTTTCACTACTGAC
>JAVQIZ010016872.1:0-11001 GCA_036023535.2 Galaxias brevipinnis | reverse complement strand
TCTGCCGTTGCAGAAATCTGCATTTTCGAGATCTGCGTGTGTAGGAGAAGGGTACAGCGGCAGCAATACCTTATTCGTGTGTAGCGATTTGTCTCTGTGATAGAGATCCGTCCGTGTGGCGATTCTTCTGTGTGTCTCAGTAGAAATTTCTGTGACTCCCAAAGTGCACTTCGACATATAACATCCAATCAACGCGTTTATAATAATGTCACATGAGCCGGTAAATGAGCTCGCGGTACGGTAGCACCTATTGATTTGAACATGACTGGTAGCGAATAACTTGCATTGATAGCGTTGCGTATTTGATACTTTTTTGCCGGTTCTGTGGGCGCACGCTTACATAGCTACGTCACCATTGGCATGGTTTCCCACCTTTACCATTTGTAAAAAGCCAAGGTCGCTTTTGTTTTGGGTTTTCGAACAGCCATGCCATGGCATGGATAAGTAACGTTTTCTCTAGGCACTACATAGTGTGTGATAAACGCTTTTTATGGTAACTTTTAAGTGTAAGTACAGTTTAACTGCAATAAAGTTATAAGTCTAACAGTATTTCAAGAATAGTAGTGCATGTGTTTGTCTTGCATTGTACTATAAATAAAACTAACAACTCGGTCCCCCCGCTCTTTCTTTTAGCTAGTCAGCTGGAGAGTGTATCATAATTTTAACATACACCTTATTTTCCTGGATTAGTAAGTGGCCTGGTTATGTCACAGTGTAATATGCATCAGTAGGTTTTGTGTCTGTCCAAGTTTGCACAAAAGTGTAATGTAAAAAGAAGTCCACTATAAGCTAATGTCAAATCATTTCATTTTGACAGGTTCAGCTATGCCGCAACCTCCTTGAAAGGCTACATTCCCGACTGTTCCATGTTTTAGAGCACAGTCCATTGGATTTAGACCGCATGGAATTTGTGTGTACCCAAGACCTGGTTTTCATTAGTGCCATTTCAAATAGTATTGACATTCCAGTGTGCATCATAGACACACTATCTGAGTTGTGTAGGATGATCAGGGATAAAAGGGAGAACATCCAAGATTTGGAATCCAATCTTCCAGTCTAAATTATTGCCGGTCAGACAGGGCGTCCCAGGCTTTATTTAAGCCCAGAGCATCTTCAGCATCTTCAGGAAATGCCTTTTTCTGTCACAACCATAGCAAGCTTGTTAGGAATGCCAAGACATACAGTCCACAGAACACTGGCAGAAAACATGTCAGTGGCTTCACTGTATAGTCAAATGACAGATGAAGAGTTGGATGCCATGGTTGTGGACATAAAGTTGACGATGCCACACTGGTTATCGAATGATTAAGGGGGCCCTTAAATCCAGGGGGTACCTGGTTCATTGGGAGCGTGTAAGGGCTTCAATGCACAGAGTGGACACCATAGGTATGCTGACAAGACTGACATGTATGAGGTGTGTTGTGAGACGTACATATTCGGTACCCTGCCAAACCTCTCTTGTCCATATTGACACCAATCACAAGTTGATTAGGTAAGAAAGTTGTTCTGTCTGTGCGCTGAGGTGTAATGGACGTGTGCATATGAATACATCTGGAGACACCAACAGCTATGATTAAAATTTTGCTAAAAATTATTCTGCTAAATACTGTTTACTGAATCAACATTTTACATCCCAATTTCTCCATCTTAACCACTGTTTCATAATTTAATTTTCCTTTTTTTCTCACAACAGATACGGCATTGTTATTTTCGGGGGAATTGATGGGTATTCCAGGAAGGTTGGAATTTTTGACAAACATATATGATAATTTGCAGATTCTGATTCTGCAACTGCATCATTTCCACATGCTTTTTCACAAATTGATCCCCATTTACTATATGCACTAAACTGTATGCATAACAAAAAAAATTGTGTCTGAAACCACTCTCGCATCCACTTATTCAGTACTGTATACAATTGAAATTAAATATGTTTTTCAATAGTGAGCAGAAAATGGCCATTTCTGACATTTACAAATAATCTTCATCAATTTATTGATCAGTACTGAGTTAACTTATCAGTGTTTATTTTATGTGGAGTAGTAAATGCTAGAGTAATTTCCGACACAACCATAAACATGTTTTTAATGGTTACTAATGGTTATTTTTGTTTTAGAGAATGTACCTTGGCGCTGCAAATAACAACCTGTCATCTACAAACCTGTCCTTTTTCCAAGAATCAGTGCAAAAATATGGCTTTCCTCTGAGGTACAATGAATACTTCAATATATTTACGTAATTAATATTTTTTTCTAAATGCAGCAGCAATGGTCATAAAACCAGCTTGTGTTTGTACACAACTAAACATACTGCCAAAACATTTCAGATAATTTTGGTTTGATTCATATTTCTTTCTGAATTTGATTCATCGTTGCTGCAAACTCAGTTTTTCCATAGTCTATGTAATACAGGTGTCATTGGATTGTTTTACTTAGGAGTCCTAAAGGTAGGACTGACGCACTTATTATTTTTAGGAGGTTCTTGTAACTGTTAGTTTTGAGTTATTTATAACTTTTATGTATTCTTTGAATACAGCCCTAAAACAAATAAATTGATTTGAAGCAGGCTCACTTTTAAGAAGGGTACTTGGTAACTTGTATTGCACAGCTAACCAGATTCGGTTCAGACAATCATATCAAAAAACATGTCAACAAACTGACTACTGACCAATCATGTCCCAATTTTGTTTTATAACTACAAGATATACATTTCTATAGTTTTTCATTGATCTTTCTATAATATGAAATATGTATAGTTCCACAAAATTCCCTGACAACTATGGTGTTGTATTTATCATGTACATTTCTCAGAGTAAGAGCTGATCAAGGAGTGGAGAATGTTGGTGTAGCATGACATGTTCACTGTTCGTGGTACTGGAATTGGGAGTTTTATTTCTGGAAAGAGTGTGCATAATCAAAGGTATATCTTTTTTTCTTTTTAATGAAACATCCACTACAATGTACACCCAAACACATACATTTCTCTTGGATACCAACAACCACCCTGAAGATTGTTGCAAGGGTATTGTATCATAAACCACCTGGTTTACTTTTGCAGCCACGCATTAACCAGTTGCCAATTTTGCCTTGTAGTATAACTTACTAAACATGGTCACAAAACATTATGCGCCTGTGACAGCCTAGCATAGGCTTAGCAACCATTTGTGATATCTTTGCAATCATCTACAGAGGTCAGTCAGCATATGGGAGCCTTCATGCTAACAAATAATAGTGCTGGGGCATCACGTCTTGTTTTTTCTCTTTTGGTTGTCAAATAACTGGACACTAATAGTAGTATACTGACATAACAAAAATGTGTTTAATGCTGAAAGTATACATAGTATGAAAGTCTACAACATAAACGACAGTACATCAAATTTTTCGCTATACACGAACAATTAGCAGCTCTGGACAACTAAGTCCACTGCCAATTGGTCATGTTGAGTCAGCCTCATTGAAAAGGACTGAAAAGAAACTGAAACAGTTTTGGACACCCCACAAAAACTATGGGCAGTGGACAGCTTTGTTCTTTGCTTGATTTCAAAGACTTACTCCGCTACAACAAAGGTGGAGATAGACCTCTATCAGGCATTTTCTGTTAAATCCTGTGCTTATGAAACTTAAATCTTACATTGATGTATGTTTAAATTGTTCATGATCAATCCATATTGTTACAGAAATCAACAGTTTTTACTAAGGTATTTCTTCAAATTTTTCCAGGATTGAGAGACTTTGGAGAGATGTCTACATAGCGGTGACAGTGTTCTTCACACCTTAGAAGAGGAAGGACATCTTGATCTGTCCAACGAACTTCACTTGTTCAGTTGCCATTATGTCTTCATCACATGGCTCCAGGCCGCCCTTGATGTGTTCTGTGATGGATGGGACAACCATCCTCTGAAATCGGAACAAAACTTGTCACCCAACCAACTGTGGGAAATGGGACAAATGCAGTGTCCTGTTCCAAGACCCTGATCTCTCAAGTGTATGTGAAATGGCATAACATTCTTGTCCCATGCACTGCAATACACCAACCAAATATTATTCAGGGTACAAAGTTGATGAATTTGTTTATGTTTTTGTGCATTGTTTTCAGATTGATATCTTCCTTTGTAACTGCACTTTACTTTTAGGCTCTTTATGTCCGTAAATCAAGTGGACCATTGTGTCAACATTACAACTAAATTCAGATGCAAAAAAGAAAATTAGTTCTTAAGAGTAACATTAAGAGTATTGCGCAGCATTATGTCACCATAAGTGATTTGTTTCTGTAGGAACTGCAAATACCAGAGATTGAGTTGGAGTCCAGTGGAATTCTTGGTGACCAGAGCACTGGTGTCTGCTGTGTTCCAGTTCTCGAGAGTTCTCTGGACGAACTGGAGATGGAGCACCTCAAAGCATCAGTAGATCCTGTTGCTCTCTCTGTCATGGAATGGACATTTACATTTCAACCATTGAATGTGTGCAGAGGATTATTAACAGATAGTGGCTTGATTTGTTATATGGTTATTCAACAGTCAGCTGTAAGAGCTTTCTTTTTTGTATTTCTTGTATGTAAACGTTTTACCAAAAGTGTCTTCCTGTTCAATCCCAATAGTTTAATGTATAGTTGACAATTGGCCTCGTGATAAAAGAAAAGTTATACCTGAGTGATATGAGCATAAATAAGGTCATGACACGAAACTCCAACCATAAGATACAAATTTATTAGAACAGTTATATGGAGTTAAATTAATTAATTAAGTTAAATTAATTAATTTAACTTAACGTGTCAATTTTTTTGTAAATATCGGATTTGTAACAATGTGCCACATAGACATACCCAACAGCGAGAAAAGAAAAGCAGATATGTGGTAAATGTAACAATATTAACTGTACCACTTCATGGCAGCCACAAAGAAAATTGTTTTAATAAACAAGAAAAGTTAAAAACTTTTTGTTGTGATTTACCCTTGTTATGCAACAGCAACTGTAACTTTTCCCATTGTAGGTACCAGACGTAACCATTTATGTTAAATAAATGTTTCCTAGATGAGTCAAGCTTGCTTGATATAATACACTAATAACCTGATGGCGACTATTCAACAATTGCTTGTAGGCTTGTTACTTCGAATAACTTGAACCGTTTTTCACAGAATTATGCACTGAGGATATAAACATTTAGTGTGAAATACACAAACAGGACATCATTGAAATTGCTCAATCCAAAACATTTTTGAAATAAAGGTTGATTCAAGACCTGATAAAACCATCTATGTCAGACCTGTCCTAAGTCTTTACTATAATTTGAAAAAAGTAAAAAAATATGCGAGTCTTGTTTGGCAACAGTCAAGCACCAGCCAATTTATTTCTAATTAAACCTGGTTAAATTTAGTTCCTGTTGAATCTATAACAGACATAAGACGTTTATAACCTGTATTGTCTCTTAAGACTTGTCATAATAAGCAGTAACTACCAATTATCATACTGTCTTTACCTTATGCATTCTGTGTTAAATCCTAAAATACCAGGAAAGCCCTCATTTACAAACATAGAACCCACTGACAACTTGGAAGTAACAGTCAATGTCCAACATCTTCATTTTTTTGGCCTTTAAACAAGACCAAACCCTGTGTCGCAGGTAGTAATGGCAGCGAACAGGTCAGACTCAAAGTTTTTGTAGGTTGCGTAATGGTCCGGCAACTTGATTGTTTCAAAGCATGTCAGGGCCCTGGGGAAACGGCCACTTGCCAGCTTCACAATCAGCTCTTTGGGTGGGACCTCCCAACCGACCCAGAAATGCAGCAGATTCTTCAGTTGCTCTGACGAGGCTGTTGAAAAGACAGAACAGACCTGTGAGACACGTCCTCTGAACTTATTTATTAAACTGAAAGTATCAGTATTGTTCAATGGAAAAGACAAAAACACTCAGGAAGGATAGAATGCAGACAGAAGGAAGTCTAGTTCAATTGAATGACTAAAATACCTTTTGAAAAAAAGAATATGTTCAAAAAACACACCATCTTCAATAAAAGTCCTGAAGAAAGCAATGACCCGGGTAATGGCCTCGACCGAGACATAATCTTCATCATGAGTCTACGTCTGATTTTAGCACAGGCCATGTGATTTGTGAAAGTATCATCTGCAAAGACAGAGACTTGTCTCAATTATTATTCTTACTTGGGAATGAAAATTTAACAAGGAAGGAGCAATCATAGGGAGACTTAAAATCTTTTGATGCTTAATTGACATACTAAAACTAATCTCACGTACTTCGGGTGTGATCTCAGCTTCCTTCTCACAAGGAAAAAGCAGCTTGACCACATCTGCTCTATTGGAGAGAAGTGGCCAAATGCCAGTCTCCTTTAGTCCTTTTCTTAACTGCTTCACATGCTTGACGGATCGCCTCAGAACCTGTATAAAACGGCAAGTTTGGATAGCAAAAACACCAATACCACGAACAAATCATCAAAAAAACAACATTTTCTTCATAGCAAAGAAAATTTTATTTTACCGCATGCAGGAGAAGCTTGTCATGGAGCCACTTCATGTTGATTGAAGTTGGAAGTGGAAGGTCCCACGCCATGCAAAGGCTGACAACACTCACGTTGTTCACCTTTGAGTTCAGAATTTTCTGTCAACTTCAGAGATAGGAAAAAAAGCCAGAAAAAAGAAGGTGGAAAATAAATGCAGCAGAAGGGAAGGTATGAAAGAAAGGCTGGAAGAAATTAAGTGGCAACATTTTTATTATGAATGCAAGTCACACAGGTATTATTATTTTTCACTAACATTACTGATGTTACTTTTATAACTTCTAATGCGTCCCAAAATAGTTCCCCATTCCTGATGTTCAGTATTAAATGTTAGACTTATAACTTACCAGCTGTATTGATTCTCGGATGTCCAAATCAGGACAGTCTTCAATAGTTACTGTGGCAGTCTCTGTGGAACCACCACAAAGCACATGCCTGATGGCTGGGCTGAGACCGGGGAAAGCAGGACCACCATATAAAATGCAAAAATGCCCTACATTCTTCCTGCCATCAGGAACAGCTCACTCTCCCCCATCACAGCGGAGTTGGTAGGCACTAAGTGGTCCGACTGACCCTCAAAAATCTTGGACATCGCACCGTTTCCTGGTTTAAGAATGTATTTTTGATAGATTATAATGGTGAAACTCCATTTTATTGTCGTCTGTTAGGCCAAACCATACCTACTTGTACATTTGAAATGTTAGAAACTGTGTGTAGTATAAGCACTAACCAAGATTAATGTGGAATCCATTTCTTAGCTTTAACATCATTGTCGACATAACATGTCGATTGACATCAAGTCCAACAGCAGCATCGCCTATAGGAAAGATGGAGACAATTTAGCACATCAACATATGAAACAGTAACACCCTGATTCGGATAATGTTTATATTTATTAAATAATGCAAAAATAGAAAAACCAGAATTACCACAATTCTTTGGAATTTGTCACACAAATGAAAAAATATTGTGCACCTTCAAGTCTGCATCTAAGTGGCGACACCCACTCCACACTGTTGCGCTTATAGAAACAGACGTAGGATCTGTCCTGCTCTTCCTTGTCTTTCCATAAGTCCACCGTGAAACAATTCTCTTCCAAACTGTTCTTGTTTTGTAGCAACTCGGGTAAAAAGCCAAACTGTTCTTTTGGGGTCTGCCACAGTCTTCCATTCTGACAGGATAGAGACATTTTAAATAATCAAAAACAAAGAACCACGACAAATGCACAGTAGGTAGATGTTGAAGAGACATAGCAAAGAGCCACCTGCCGTGCTTGCTGACGTGCTTGCAGACGTGTTTGCTACATTAGAGACATCAGGGATGCTGTGTACAAAAAAGTAGGTTTGGCAGACTTTATTATTGGGCCACTCTTGTCTAAATAACACCTCTATAACACATTTCTAGATGACTACCTCTCTCCGCAGAAGCTTGCGTGAACCTCCAGACTGCTTGTAGTAAACAGTTGACTACATATGGGGCAGAGAGCCATGGAGGACAATGCAGCTGTTGGACATGCATTCCTCTTCACAGAAGAGATAGGAAAATCAGATGCTGTTAAAGGCATGTTCTGCACACCAGCTCACTAGTAGTCTGCATATGCTTGAGTGTGACAGGTCCATAAACAAAAAATTACCATGAGATGTATAAAAATGGCAATAACATAAATGACACAACCAACACCAATAACAATAGAAACTACAAAATGCATTTCCCTGAGTAAATGTGAATGTGATGCATCTCAGTGATAAGACTGACTGCCTTAGCTCCCAGAACCTGCCCCGCAACACAAGTGTATTGTACTACAGACCCTGTTTGTTTTCCAATACTAAAAGGCTATAAATAGTTCTTTAAAGCAAAAATGCACAAGAAGCCTAATTTATAATCCTTATATATATATTATATATCCTTTATAATAAGTCACTAAATGTTTACAACTGGGTAGGTGACGGTACTATAATGGAATCGATAGGGTTAAAACTGCAGGCGTAGTTAGAGCGCCAAAGATCTACCTTATAATAATAATAATAAGAAAATGACTTTGCGATTTCCATATGTGAGCGTAATCAGATAATTACACAACCGACAGCAATAACAATAGTAAAAAGAATGGATACAAAAAATGACATGACCAATTGGGAAATGGACTTACATCTTTATTGGATGTGGTTTGAGATGGAGACAGGCAAGCCACAGTGTCGTCGCTTGAATTGCAGATCGATACGCACTCAACATCTGAGTTCAGGTCCTGTTCATAAAAAAAATTAAACTAATTAATAATACAAGTTATTAATAAATGCCTAATGATATGTAAGAACAAAACTTACTTCAGTCTTTGGTGCTGTTTGACGTGTAAAGCTAAGAGATGCAAAGGCATTGTCTCCTTGCAGTTTTCGCAACTTGCCTTAGGCATTTTAGCAAATTCTAAGTAAATTT
Organism: Galaxias brevipinnis; assembly: GCA_036023535.2. Lineage (NCBI taxonomy): Eukaryota > Metazoa > Chordata > Actinopteri > Galaxiiformes > Galaxiidae > Galaxias > Galaxias brevipinnis. The sequence continues at coordinate 2,057 of JAVQIZ010016872.1, read as the reverse complement.
TTGAGAGGGGGGTCACATCCAATTCACCTTGTAAAGGTGTTATATACAAAGTTATCTTTCCACCATTGGATGCCCTTTAATTGTAGGGTGGTGTAGCCTTCTACCTGTGGGCTCACAACTGTCAAGACGCCTTTGCCCACTTCTCCCTGAAACATATAAATCGCAGTCAACACTGAAGAAGAGTTTGCTAATGACATGACTATGGTGCAGCAAGAATGGATTATAAAAGTGTAATGGCTGCACAAAACGTAGCTTGGAAAATACAAAATATGATTTGCAACTTCTCAAACCATTTGTCCAAACTTAAAGCAAATTTAGGTTTCTCGTGCCAACAACAGCAATGCACTACAGTATGACAATAAATGGATCTTGATAAGTAAATTCAAAAATTTAGTGTTATAAAAAAACACCTAAAGTGCACACAGTGGGCGTGTTTACCTGCAGCCATGTACAACATCTAGTAGCCATTCAGGCTCCTGAGTTTCGGGTACTCATTGTGTAATATTTCAGATATCTACAGAAAGACGGTAACATGTCAAACATGGATTATTTTACTTACTGTTGGTTATGACCGAATACGCTTGTTGGTTCTTGCATGTGGCATAATGTATTAAATGTCTATTATGCAACCCACGGAGCAATATAGTACCTTGTTTTAACTTCGCTCCTATGATTTAGCTGCCGAATACTATAATAATAATCAAGCCAGAAAAATTCATGACAATTAGGGTTGTTAATGATTAATTTAAGATAGATATTCTTCATTAGTTATTTATTCGATCAAGATTTTAAAATAAAACGATTCATAACTCATATTTTGGTTAAAATTCACACGTTATTCATTTATTGAGGCGTTTGCACGATGTAAACCTCAACCAAAGAAGGTGAGCTACTCAACCATGAAACGAGCTAAACAAAGTTCAGTATGGCAACAATTCAAACATAAAAACGATAACATGCATTGCCAACACTGTTATGCTGTTCTAACTTAACGAGTCTCTTGACATTAACTATGCTTACGCACGGAATCGGTCCTATCAGAACGGGTATTTTCAGCAGCTGGCTTTATCGTAAACTCAAGCACATTGGGTGTCTAGAAAAGCAATATCTCAAATGCAATCAACTATTAAACAAGCTGCGCACACGACTCACATCTGATTATGCAGACATGCTTATATCACTAAATAAAATTCCATATATATTCGCAGGTTATGAGGATCCTTTTCATTTAAAAAAATAATAAGTTTTAAGTTGCTGCTATTATAAACCAGCAATTTGAGAGGAAATACCTGTTAATAATCAACGACTACACCAAGTATGGGCATCTCTTCCTGATTTAGTAACGCACTTCCTTGTGCCATAAAGCTATTCGTCAGAGTATGACAGGAGATTGTACCCGGTGGCAGACAAAATTTGTATAAAATATTGAGACTTCAAGGGGACTGATCTGAAACACGATTTTTTCATTCTCCCATAGACATTACAATGTGCTATCAGAAGAAATGTATTGATAATCCGTTAATATAAAAAAGTCGCCTATAGTTGCTTTACAACTATCGATCATGGAAAATCTAGAAAATGACAATCCCATCATTTACATTCTCTAAATCTTACTATAACATTGTAAGAAAGTATATTAAACAACAGAGATAACCTTTGGTGACAATTTCACGTCAAATTTTAAAAACCAAATGAAAAAACATCTTTTCAATGTCAAATTGCCCAGTGGGTATGTAAAAATGCATTGGGATTTATGACTGATGTACAACATTGTGATGGTTTGGCATAAAACTACTGCACCTGACCTGATTATGACCTGCCTCTTCTGGTAGAGCTACCATTCTAAGGCCTAGCCCTGCCTGGCACAACTTCAGCCCTCCCTCTCCCTTAGGAGTGACAGTCGCAGGAGTGGGAGGAACATAAAACTGAAATGTGTTTTTTTTTATGACTGCTTTTTGTGCAGCTTTTTTTTCAGATCTTTTCCAGGTCTTTTCAGGGGGAAGCGGAGGGTTTGTAGCCAACCTCCGCGTCCCCCGGTAAATAACGGGAAAACAACT
>JAVQIZ010016827.1:0-22833 GCA_036023535.2 Galaxias brevipinnis | reverse complement strand
AGTATGATCAATGGTCACCATATTGTAAATAGTTTAGTGGGAAAGTGATTTATATGGCCCAATCACTTATATATGATGCCAAACACCAGTGGCTACATCATAACTGAATTTAAACTTTACTCGTTGGGCTAAATTATGTAAATATATTGAACAAGTTCGGGTCTTAGGATCAGTGTTAAGTGAAATCAACGTATTTTTCTAACTACAGGCATTGAAATTATTAATTCAATGTAAACCACATTACCCATAGCTCACTGCACGACGGCCTTTTCAGCAGCGCTAAGGTTGAAAAGTGGCCGATGGTATGCAACTGTGGTTCAGCGGCATATGCTGATCCCTTGGTTGGTATGGCGCCTGTGTTCCACCGTTATATACCGTTTCCTATCGACGTTTCTGTTATAAGTCAGACTGGCTATGGTGGCTAACAATAATCATGTTAGCTAAGGCTAGCTCTAATATTAGCTTTTGGTACATCAGTGAGGATATGAAATTACTTAACTGTCATTTCAAAAGCATCAGACATGTCACAACAAAAGAACGGACATGAGAAACGTATATATATATTTTTGTTTACGGTGCTATGTTGCGCTACTTTGTCAATAAAGACAGAGAAAAAGCAGACATTATGGCAGTACGTGGCGTAAAATTTGCTCATTGGCATTCGATTTGCATATGCATTAGGGGCGGTACTGGTGTGACTGTCTGAAGAGAGGTCTACCACTTTCAAGCGGCATCTGCCGTGAGGAAACGGTATACTGGTGGAACACAAGCGACAAACCACCCAAGGGATTGGCATATGCCGCTGAACCACAGTGGCATACCATCGGCCACTTTTCGATCTCGGCACCACTCCCCCTTTTCTTGTCACCTCCCCAGCACCAGGGCGTGGGCGTGTCAAAGTAATGTGGTGCATTAATTATTAATGAAAGTTGAAATCAGCGCTCCTGAGTTTCAAACTTAACTATAAGTGGACCCAGCATGGCACATAAACACTATCAGTCCCAGCACCAGATCGCAGTGAGCTCTCCACACCTTCTTAGCCTTACGATTGAAGATGGTCCTAATGTTATGGAACCTGTCCTTTACACGTATGTGCCTGTTAAGAAAACAAAATTTACATGATGCTGGCTACCTATTTTAATGATTTCACCTAGGCTATTGGGTTACCTTTTTGATTGCTTTATCACACATATCTAAGACTAAGTAGCCACTTTTCTTACGGTTGTAGCTGATGCCACGCTCATCCCCACCAAGTTGAGTAGCTAATTCATCCAGGACCGCATCTCGTCTCCCCTTTTGTAATACGTCTCATCTTTCAGGTCCCAAAGGAATCTTCGCTCTGTAAAATGAAGGAGAATAACTTAATATTGATCGTGATAACAACAGCAGATTTGAGAAGATTAGCCAATAAAACAGACAACAAACGTTCGCAAAATGACAAACAACAGTCATGACATGTTAACGTTGTCGTTGACTAAGCTTGCGGTGACGTAGCCACTGGCTAACTGCAACAATCTTGGTAACAAACTTTGACTAGCTCACGTTTGCTGAATTGTTGACAAAATAAAAAATGTATCAACAGAAACAACTTTACCAACCTTGCATGAACTCTATGAATAATCTCCTTCTCAAGCATCCAAGAAGAGACCATTTTCTGTTTCATTATCTTGTTAATCGTTACAGTGTGTCGAGTTGAAATCAAATCAGTTAAAATTGTCTTTCGCACACGTATTTTTGCGTCATGTGACAAGTTAAAAACGCTTTGATTGGCTGTTGTGTAAAACTGGTTTCACGAAGTTGAGTGTTTTGCAACTGTTGCAGCAGAGCTGGAGTTAAGTTTCCAGTGCATTGCGAAGGGCATTACACCATGAAATTCAATTGCAACTTAGTTTCACTGAAGTTGCACCAATTAAAGCCAGCCTAACAGTGTGAAAAGGACATTCATAAATCCTCTTGTGAGTCTTGCACCTCACAAAAGCCAGCGAAGTTAGCAGATGGCTATACATCTCGTATTCTAATGATGACACATGCTAGTAGGGGGATACAATTATTTTCCCCCTAAAGTCTCTGTGTAACATCCATTCCAGAAAGACACAACTTGCAGCCAGATGAAATTGAAAACAATAAAACATGTCATTTTTTATGATCACTAAAAACACAAGACACACAATACATTAGCAAACTATGTTGTAGAATAAAGAAAACAATTATAGATACACATTTACTCACTGATGTATAAAAAAAATGATATTATTTATATTAACAAGGTTGTCTAAACAGCCACAGTGTTCCAATCGCAGAATATAATGCTAGTATTAGCAAACTTAAACTTAAACACTAAAATAAGTGTTTTAATTTCATAGGGTCAAGAACAATTTATCAAACAATTTGATCACCTAAATTCTTATACATTGTTGCTGGCTAACTAACGTTACCAAGCCAATGAATGTATAGGACAAAAATATTTGCTAACGTGAATCGAGAAAAATTTTGGAGGAGCCGCTAGCTTGTTACAGCGACATCTAGTACAGCCCCAAATTAATCCACACATGTTAAAAAAAAAAAAGTTCAACGTGAGATATTATTGTATTAGCTAGCTATCTGCTTACTCAGCTGTCAAATGACCCCCTTGGCCCAACAGTCTCAGCTGCCTCTTCTACAGTACTGTAAAATATGTCTCCAGCACTGTTGTATGCGCTGCAAAGCTTTCATGTTCCGTTACATACGTTCGTCCATCTTTGCTCAAGGGTGTCATACTTGACAGCAGAAACTGCACGGTCCCACTCAATGCAGCATACACTCTGTCACTGTAACCATCTGCAGGCAATACCCACAAATGCACCACCAGTTCGAGTCCATCCTTGTTTCAGCTGCTATCACTTCAGCTTCAGCCGGTTCGCCCACCGCCAGTAACTGACTTTCTTGATCTCTCTGTCTAGGTTTCTTATCGCAAAATTTCGGTTCAAACATATACGGCTGAATTTTACCATCTATGAAAAATATCCATCAAGTTGTAATCATCTATTTCTGCAGTGGAATCAGTAACCTCTTCAGCCATGATCACAATGTAGATAAGTAGCTATCTAGGTGTAATGCTATTACTATAACATCACAGCACAGGTATCGACGAATTTTCATGGCACGTTCCCCCTTATTTGAATTGCCAGCCTTTGGTTGTACGTTGCTTAGAGAACCAGAAAAGGATCTGGCTGCAAACAGCTGTAGTTTTCTAAATTCTTAAAACGACCCATGACGTAATAGGGGGCAATTTTCCCGACTCGTTTTACATTGTACTGTTTGATTGTGAAACGATATATGATCATACTATATGCATTGGTATGAAAAACATAAAAAAGTTGAAAATGGGTGAACTATCCCTTTAATGTACCAAAGTTGGTTGCCATTCTGGCAATAAAGTAAAAAATAATGGACGTTTACACACTTATGAGTGTTACATAACTAAAAGGTATTCCTATTTTTTGTAGGAAGCTTTGCTCTGGCTGCTCAAAGTTGGGTAACAATATAGCAAATAAGGAAATGCTAGCTAGCAAGCTGAATAAATAAATAATCGTTTGCTAGTGTCGAGTCTTTTCCGATGGAAGCAATAGCATCAATTTACTTCAAATACATAACACCTAGGAGTCTAAAGTCAAAAGTTCAGACGGGACAGGCTTTATTCAGCATCAAAAAAGCCGAGTTGGTCTTCAGGATCACAACTGAATTATACAGACAAATATAGACAGTCTTTTTTAAACACATTTCTCTAAATCCACACCAACCTTTGGCAACACCCCATTATGCAAACTAGCCAACATCCAATTTCCATCATCCCCTTTCAGCTTCTTCCTGGGGCACCTTTTGGTGTCAATAGATCTTAGCATCAACACCCTTCTCACAGTAGACCCCCTCATTTTCCTTTTTTAAATGTATTTATGAGTCTGTCAATTGCCTGCATTAATTTCCTGGTTTCCCTCTGTAAAGTGACCTTGAGTGTCCTGGATGACAATCAAACAGAATAGGTTACCATTGCGTTTGATTATCAATACTCCAGCCATTGGGGCCTTCAATATACCAAGTTCACGATTTCATAATAGATGTAGTCTACCGTGTGCCTGTCAGTAGACCACATCACCAAAGCAACGAACAGAAAGAACAATTTATCTAACAACTTCATCTCCTAAATCTCCTGTTTGTTGGATAGGCTACCTCCTGAATAGTTTGTTAATATTGCTAATATTGCCATCCCCTAATTCACATGTTCTTAATTCAAAGGAAATTGTCATATTATACACTTTAATAAGTTATGAAACCATAATGAACGGTAATAAACATTTTGCAGTTCAAATCTGCTAGCTACTCATGATTCGTATGTATGATTGTTTTCCTACTGACAATGAGAGAGAAAAATCCAAGACTTTAGTTTCACTTTGTAGCTCAAGTCAAGACAACAGTGGGTGAGAAGCTATATTGACTTATGAGTACAACCAAATGTTGTGTGTCAATCTGGTTTTTCTTTCTGTCTCACTTCGGATGCAAGCAGTGGCGGCTCGCCAGCAGAAGGTGGTAGGCCACAGCTCTCCCAGGTTTTAGTTTTTTTTCTAAATAAACAATAATTACTTATTTTAAGCATGTATGTATTTAAAATGCATATAAACGTGTAATATATAAAATATAAATCATGTTTGGGGTAAAATTAGGTAGACAGTATCTATGTCTATGGTTCATCCCCTCTCTAGCTAGCGCTTCTGAGGCAGTAGAAAAACTGCACATTGGGTACAGTGGCAACATAAATTTAGCCAATCAGCGTCCTCGAATCTGCTACCAGAGGGGCTGTAAGTTTACTGCCCTAAGCAGAGTCCGACTGTGGTAGAGAAAGTTGGTTTTGTGACCTGCCATAGGGTCCAGAGAGAAGAGGACCATGATGAACGCAGAGATGCAAGACTCAAGATGTTAGGCGGCTGCTAACTCGATTTCATCTCTTCATCAAAACCCTTTGGAAAGGAGACCTTTGGTGGAGAAAATAAGAGTGAAAGAGCTTTGGACCAGATCAACCAAATATTAAAATAGAACAACAGGTTAGCCAGAACAGTAAAAAAAAGTACACGAGGCTTAAGTTCTCACATAGTTGGTACAGGAAGGCGACTTGGCTAGCAGGATGCAGTCATGCAAATGCCGTTTTTGCTTCCTGTGTCTGCTTTTAGAACAGCAGGGATGGATACAAAGTGGACCGTCCGGAGTAAGGGACATGAAACACCTTTATGAAAAAATTAAGAAACATGAGTGTTCGAGGACAATACGGTGGGGAATACGGTCAAGCTAGCCATGCTCGGCATTCGGCAGACGATTTGGGTGAGGAAAAAATGGAATAGGTCGATACTAGTAACTTGTAATAACGTTATAATCCCCATACAAGTCTGATAAGTGCCCTATGAATGTACGTGGTGAATGTTGTAGGCCGATCATACAATTGTAAACATATTTAGCTTGTTTTGTTGAATGTAAACTAATTAACCATCTGTATGTTTAAATCTTTGCCTGATGATTATGCAATAATCTGCACGTACCTGACGTTTTGTGTGAGAATCTTTAATGGAACTTGACACGCTTCTCTACTTTAAAGATGATCAAGACCTACCCAAGGAAGAGCATGACACAGGATCACTTGAATGCCCTGGCTATACACTCTATTGAGAAAAAACAAATCAAAAACATTCCTGACTTTAATAATTAAGTAATTTAGAGGTTTGCCACTCAGAACGACAGAATGTCCAAATTCCTTTACAAATACGATGCCAGACACACACAACGTTCCCCTGACCCCATTTGTTTTTGTAGTTGACCTTAGTAAGACTTTATTGTGTGAGAATGCCTCACATGTTTAATATTGGCATTTAATACATTTTTACTATTTAGCAGAACACTAATGTCCTGCAGTTAATGTTTAATGGCATTTGTGAATAGCGTCACCTAGAATGTTGTTCACCAGCTGCCACTGGATGCAAGCTCAACTAACTTAATATGGTGTCTAACTGATATGGCTGTAATGTCTTTTACTATTATTATTAGTAGTAGTAGTAGTAGTACAAAGTCAATGTCAATGCACTGTTCATTTTGACCATCACCATCATTAACCACAAACTGACATCTGTTTGTCTCCAGAGGCTAGGAGGCCTTCTTGGTTACCTCATTAAATCATACTTTGTTTTTATCCACATGAGTAATTGTTGATAACTGCAAGGTCTGCAAATGTACCTAGAACATCCTCCTCAGTGTTGTTTTGTGGTCACAAGCAATGGCAATATGCTTTTCTTTGCCACATTGCTGCTGTCGTTTGTGTCTGGGTTCAATTCATCCTTCTTACCATGCTGCAAATGTCATTGAGTAAAGCGAAACAGCTTTCTGTGCAGCCTACACAGTAAAAATAGAAGTGTACATTTAACACTTACAGAGTTAAATTCAACTCCGTTTCAGATAACATTTGGTCCCACTCAAAAATAGTGTTACATTTAGTCAATGACCAGTGTTAAAATTGTAGTCAATTCTACCCCAATTTGAGTTAAAATTAACACTAGGATGTGTACAAATATTTAACACTGTAATTTCACACTCCACAGAGTAATTAATTTAACCCGTAATGATTTAAAAATTGACACTTTTAAGTGTTATATAGAACACTGATGGATGGATTTTTTTTTTTTGCATCTACAGTGAGATATGTCTGTCTTGACTGCATCATGGGGTGTTCCTGACTTACTGTAACGTAATTAATGTCAGAGGGGGTGACTTTGTGGTCAACGGCCATGAAGACTCCAAGTGACACACAAGAATCATACACAACAAATTTGAGTTTCGATACAAATCTGCGAGGATGAGAATCAATGAAATTAGTAGTGGTTACAGACAGCAATTAGAACTATCTTGCAACAAATATGTCCATGGTGCTCAAACAACGCTAGTAAACTACTCCGAAGGATTCGATTTATAAATCCAGACCTCACACATTAAAAAAGACTTGTCATTGTATTTTTAACAGGTCATAATCACATTGAATAGGTAGATTACACTTAATATCCCACAATGCCTTGCTGCAAATCCAGAAGACACATGATGAGTGGTGCATACTAACACGCTGTAGAGTAGAATCTTCGCTACTGTTCTGCAGAATTTAACACTTTCTTTTAACTCCACCATTTGAGCGCCTTTTCTCTCCAGAGTGTTGAGAATACTCCCTCTGGGTTTATTTAAGTCAACTCTGAACTATTAACACCTTATTTTTTTACTTTGTAGCCTTCAGCCAGGAGCAATAGACCGCTACTCAGACAACGGCATGAGTATATACGAAGAAGGCACAACAGACTATTAAAAGTTGGAAACGTAGCTTTAGAAATGTGGAAAACTTAGGTATATGAATGCAAAATGAGCTGGAGGAAAGGGGACAGGACTTTCTCCAGCAGAGGGGGAGTAAGTATCCTCAAGTATCCCCACACATCATGCACCTACAACAGATGTGAGTGTAATTGGTTCAGTGGGTGCCCTGCTTGAATTCCCAGTTTGCTCAGAGCGACCTATAACTCTAGTAATAAAATATGGCTGAGAAAGTCTGCTTTCATGACTGCAACCTTTTTTCCATTTCATATTTGTGTGTGCCCTGCAGTGCATGTCCATGGAAAAGATAGTGTTGATAGTTCAATGACCTGCACAGGGTCACAAATAAAAGCCCCATTAAACCCTAAAGGGAGCAGAAAGATGGTTGGCTTAACAAAATCATTTGTGAATGGAGGCACAAAGACTACAGAAGAGGGCCCCTTTAGGAATTGCAGTTTTAGCCTATGTTCTTAAATGGACACCAATTAGATAACTTCTTCTGGAAGTGAATATCAGTAAAGCTTACCTAAGATTAGCTCATCATTGAAAAGCTCAAAAGAGCCTATATGTGTGTTCAATGACAAGTCTGAATAAACTACAAATCAAATGCCCTTATTTAACAAATCATAACTTTAAAAGCCATTTCATCGTCATAAATGTGCAACCTGTTCCATTATGAAGTAAAGTGTCAAATGAGGACGACGAGAATCTAAAATCTAAGAAGGAAAGAAAGCAGTCAGGAGCAGGGATATGGGTGCATCATGTGACTCTGCTAAGAAAAAACAGCACACAACCCGCCACCTCACAGCATGGCTATGCCAACAAGCCTTCTCTGCTCGCTCCTAGAACCTTCCCCTGTGAATGATTCACAGCACACTCACCAGTCAGGGAGTCTACTGGTCGTGTCTTCATCTTTTTACGGCACTGACTGTCTGCCAGTAAGAGGAGGCACCTCCTCGCCACAGGGTTACATTCTAAAGGGGAAGAGTTGGAGGTGCACTACGGGAGCGTGTTCTGACAGACACAAATCATTTTGTTACCCATTCCAACACATGGATGCACTTAGGGTTCGAAGGGAGAAAAACTGGGGGAATTACATATTTTTCTAAACTCCCACTAGTGGGTACGTGTTGTTATTTTGCAATGTGCAAATGACATACGGACATTTTATTTATCAGTCACTCACCACAAGAGGTAAAGGCAATTCCAAGGAAATGGTGAAAAAAAAGGTATTGCACCCAAAGGGATGCACTGCGGTAATTTCTGTGAGGGAGGTGGTGGAAATTAACTAAACAGGTAATCTATACTTTATGCATGTTTGTTGTGAAAATATGTATTTATGAGTCACAATGTTCCTCCAAATAAATCTACATTTATGAGTGCACATGACCACACACATGGACTGCTTTCAGAGTCAACCAACACACTCAGGGTTTTATAACGCTAACATTAATGTGCCTTAGGTCGGCATTAAACCTGCCAACAAGATATTTTTGTGCTTAGCCTTGAGCTCTGAAAAGCATGTTACCCTCAGATTGTGCTTGAATGAAGAACTTTTTAAATTTAAAATGTATATATTAAAATAACATAAAATATTAGAAAGTGTACATAAAATGGCTGCAATTCTATACTAGCTCATCATCCAATGTACCATAATTGGTTTGCACATCTAACTTGTATGCATTAAGTTCAAGTAAGTTCAAGTAATCTTACCCGGACCAGCTGACAAAGGACAAATGATAAATGTAGGAACCTACTCGCACGTTTGAACCTACAAGTTACAACCTAAAATAATCATTTTCTAATTCATATAATACGTCATCACTAAAAAAAAATGGTGCATATAGGAAAAGCAATTAAGTAAACATATAACTTAATCCTTGCTTGTTATTGGGAATTTAGATATGAACAACTGAACATTACATACAAGTAAAAAAAAGCAACAATTTGTATTACAGTTGCCTAGCTAAGAGTAATGTGCGAGCTAAGAAGGTGTTTTTTAGTTTTGTAACTGTTGTACAACAGTATAAACAGATGCGTGGTAGGGGTCCTAATGCTAACAATTATTTAACTGACCTGTTGCCAGATTACCATTACCAGATACAATTACCAGATCATTTGGTTATAGAAATCTTGCAAGACAATTTAGAGATTTATAGTTTGTGCATTCATCAACAACCTACAACCACAAGATGGCGTCCTTTCCCAATTATTGCTAATTAAGTTGTCACAATCAACTGTTTTGGTGTTGCATTGCTCAGCACGTTTCAGTTCTACATTGTACAACATGTCATGCAAATAAGCTAATTTGAACAATGATCATGCTTTCCTCACTTTGTGTGTAAAAGTAATAAAACATTTTAATAAATGGTTGTAAACTTGTGTAAGCAGGCTGAGAAGGGACAAAGTAAATGTGTGAGCTTGGCTGCATGGGGTTTCGTCTGTATACCAGAATGGTAACCATTCAAGGAGAACAGTCAATTCTAGTGATATCCACTTGTGCTATTTTGACTCAGACACGATAATAAGTAAATCACACAGATGTATGCAGAGGGCTAAAGCTGTGTCCTTACGATAGGGAATTAGATTGAGTAATAGTGTGGATATCATGGTGGACAGAGGAGAGACAAATGAGAGTCAGAATAATATTAAAGGTCAGGATCTTTGAGCAGATATGCTACCTAATATTTTACAACACTGTTGACCAGCTTGCTTCTTTTCAGTTATGGTGTTGACACATCACACTCACACACAAACAGGAGGTCACACAATAGGGACAATATGAAAGACATTTCTAGTCCAGGCAGCCAAAAGGTTCTGCTGCAAGTGTAGAAGTCTGCCCCGAATCTCGTCTCATTGTGAGACTCACTCTTGGCAGTTCAAAAGCACTTAGTACAGGAATGTTTGAAGGGGAACCCAGAGCCTAATTGGCTCGTGGACTGAAGGGGGTCTGTAAGAAAGTGTGTTTGTGCTAAATAAAAGTTTTATGAGACTCTATTTTCTCATCTAGTGCCTAAATGTGTGAGGAACCAAAATTATTTTAGCCATGCCTGCAATGTGTCTGGAGTTGACAGATCTTCAAGTAGCTTTAATGTTGATTTTACAACACATGCTGTTTTTTCCCCTAGAGGCATTTCATTTGTCGACTAATATCCACTTTGTTCTTGTGAAGGGGAACCACTTAGATCCTTTCTGAAGCGATGCATGTTAACCTCAGAAGGCCACATCGTGTGACAGTATGGCTTTAATGGTTTGCTTCTGCAGTGCCACGTTAATGTCAGGACACGTGTACAGAGACAAAGCAACCAGCAGTCGCTTCTAACAAAGTATGACAAAATCCCTCCAACCAGCATTTACAATGTACTAACAAAAGACAGACTTTAATTAGGGAAAATGTATTGAGGGATTGTTGCAGCACAGAGGCCATGGGATGCCAGAAATGCATGTTCAGTAATTCCTGATGTGAGCACCTAATGGATCTGGTGTGTCTGAGCCCAAGGGCATCCCACTGTATGACTGCTTCAGGTTTCATGGAGGACATTCCAAGTGCTAATGTGTCCCCTATGAAGTTCCGAGCGGGTCATTATTGATTATCATCCTTATCATCCTGAGGATGTGTCCGAGATGTGCTGAGGGTCCTGCATGCAGATGTGTGTTCTTGCGTGCGTGTTTTCGGAAACAGACGTCCACAGCAGCTGAGCACACGTAGATTTAAGGGACCTCACCCCCCCCCTCTCTCTCTCCTCCTCTCCCCCTCTCCCACAACCCCCCCCCCCCCCCCCTGTACTTTCTTCAGGGACGAGCCCTTCCGTCTCAACATTTCACGGCTGAATCCCAGAGAGCAGAGAAGGACCTGCGCTGCCACATGATTAGAGGATCTGCTGGCAGGAGGGGAGAGGAGACGGCGAGCAGGGCCCTTTGGACACATCTGAGACGGGTTAGTTGTTAGACAGCATGAATGCACATGTTCAATGGGGATCGTGTTTCAGGAGCTTCACAGGTTGCTTTTGGGGAATGGGTGGAGGGTCAGCAGGGTCTCACTGGGCATGTCAATGTTGTGTTATTGAAGGTAACAAGGTTATGGAGCGTATAGGTGTAATACCATAACAAAAAGGATACTCCGTTCAATCCGTTTCAGGGGAGGGTCTTGCTGCTCCTTTTTATCAGCATGTGAACTGCCAAAGGGCAATTTTTATTTAGTTGTCTTCATAGAAAGTTTCACATTTGAATAACGAATTAGGCAGACCCACGCTTGTTTTGGACTGGTTCTGCAAACATGTTTTTTAAATGTACATTGATCAAAGATTGCTTTTTTCCAGTAAATGAATTAACTTGACTGTTCTGCTGGGTTAAGTAAACAGCTGCAGTGGGCTATCGGCTATTTTTTATTAATACATCTGCAAAAGTGCCTCATCTGATCACAGAACCAGGCTTTTTGTTTTTGTAATACTTTACATTATGTAAATGCATTTCAGTTATTAATATGGTCTATGAAAGCATGAAGAAAACCACAACTCCGACCTAAAACTGCAGCTACTCATTTTTTGCACATTTCTGTTCTGTATATTCTATGGTAAATAACAATCAGGTAAAGGCCTGTTAATGAGCTACTGTAAAAGCGCCTTGGAATTTTGGGAATTGTAACTTTCCACATGTTTTGCTTCACATCGGAGTTACTTAATGCTGTAAAGCAAGGGAACTACAATAGCATTTAACCCGGAAAAATAATACCACATTCTGAAGGGATTACATAAAACAGTCTATATAATCTATAAAAAATTGTCTATAAAATCCATCCAGGTCTAGAAATATCTAAAGAAGAGCTGCAGCCTAGAATACTCCCACATTCATGTCAGCTTTCAGAGCAAACATTCCACTGACATTCTTACTAACAACCCAACAATTCTGCTTTAGTCGAGAGACAACAACAGGGACCCTAGAAGTGACCCTAGACCACCTCCCTAAAGTGCAGATTCCCTGAAGGGTCCAAAATTCACAAAACAAATATCTGGACTTGCCGCCAAAAATGTCTTCTCAACAAAAAATACCTTGGAAAAATACTTCACAAGGAGTTAGCGTTTATTTCTTACTAAGGACAAGTTTCCTGTGTTCCCTATGCAGTCGCCATGAGGACCTGTCTATGTGTTTTGCAGTACGCACAGACTGCAACACAAAGTCGATGTTTTATATGAATGCCGGTGTGTTGTTTCCCTTTCAAAGTGGTTTCCCCTTGGGAGTGAACCAGCTCTGACTTTACCATCAGCTCAGACAAGCACTCTCCAGGAGTTCGACTAAATTAGAGCTTTCAGGTCAAACAAACAGCAGGCCTCACGACCTGGCAGCAGAATGTGGAGAGGAAGCCAGAATGCTTTGACCAAAGTTTCAAATCAAGAATCGGAATTTAAAGGGATTTTGTGCACATAGTGTGCAAAGCTGTGTTTGAATGAACTAATTTTTATGAAAAGCCACCAACAGTATATAAACATCTTAAAATAAAAGTCACTTAAGTATGTGTCTTGGCATAATCTTTAAGAATACTGGAACAATAAAGCAAGGAGGTGTGCTCTAGAGAGATGTTTTCCTTCCGAAAACATTTTCCACCTTCATCTTGTTTTGTAGTTGCCTATTGTTTTGTACGTAGTTAAAAGTGATTCATTCCCAAACGAATGAATCCAATCAGCGACAGTCAAGCTGTGACTTTAGAGCTGCAGAGATTGGCCTGTGACCACATTCCTGGCTGTCACCCTCTTTGTGGCCTCTCACTAACCCAGAAGAAAACAGACCAATTACTTTGACAGTTGCCTTTGTAACTATGGAAGGTGATTGTCTTCCATCTGCTTTGCCTTTGAAGATGCAGTACCTTTCCGAAGAGCTCCTCAAACCCCTGTTTGTATTTCAACCTTTGTCCCCCGACGGCTCTTATAACTTTTCAAGCCTATCAAGTGTGGACTCTCTCCACCTCCCTCCAGGCACCACTCTGTTTTAATCGAAAGATGATGCTGCTTCACGGGTTGGTGGCCCTGGCCCTGACCCTCCTGGGCCCCTTTCCCAGCGTGGGGGCCCCTCAGGGCAGCCCGGGGCCCGAGGACGGCGGCTTTGACCTAGAGACCTACAACCTGAACGCAGAGGCAGACTGGGAGAACTTTCTCGTCAACAACTACCGCGAGAACTACGATTACGACGATCTGGACCAAGAGGTGAGATGGAGGTCCAGGTACTGTAGGCTGGAAAGCAGAAGTCAAGAGGACATGGGAAGGTGGGGAGGAGAAAGGGATTTGTTAATGCTGGGGCACACTGGTTCCAAAGCCTGGGGAAGATTGATAAAGTCCATATGAAAGAGCTGGAGACTAGCAACTTGTTACAATAAAAAAATAACCAATTAAATATTGAAATGGGCGGAGCTTCGAAGACAGACTAAAATGTGTATGAAAAAATCCACACAAACCAGGAAAAGAATGTGTCTCTTGAACTAGGGAGGGTTAATCTCTATGGTTTCACAAGATTGAGTGACATTTATAAGTGCCAATGAAATGAGTGCCTTCTAGATTCGAGGGCCAAGAGAAGAATCATGAGCTGAAAAGGGTGAGATTCGGAGGGATGGCCATGTGAGACTAGTGCCGGGGTTACATGGGTAGGGTAGGAAATTCACAAATCAAAACATCATAGTATGGGATGGTCGGTGGAGATGGGAACAGGGGTCGAAGGTCAGGTCATGCGAGCGAGAGAGGGCTGAGAAAAAGATCGCAAAATATGGCCCTCGTCGGGGGGGGGGGGGGGTTACAACCACTGTGTCACGAAGGTGGGCCCCCGCACTGCGGTGAGATGGAGGAGGGAGATGGAGTTACACACACACACAGCAGCTGTCAGGAGAAGCCAGAGGAGCGAAAACAGAGCAGAGCGTCTCGAGGAGATATCAGAGGGCTCCTTCCATCAGAGGGGCCCGCTGTGCACTTCTTAAGCCGCGACAGATGTGACCGTTTGGCGAAGTACGTTTGGGTATTCTGGGCAGACATGCATGCCTGTTGTCACGAAGGGCCACGGGGCATAGGGTCCTGGTAACCCGGCGCTTCCTTTTAAAACCCTAGATTGAAGTGGGCACGCTGACGCCCCCGGCCCCCGAAGCCACCATGTCTGCCTACCAGCGCCCGGCAGAGTATGAGGAGGAGGTGACCCTGCCCCCCAGGCCCACCCCGCCTCCGCCCCCGGTCACCCTGGACTTCAAAGGACCCGGACTGTTTGGCCCCGAGACTGGCCATGGTGAGTCCCGCTAACGCGCCTGAGCAACCATGGGGGTTCACGTAAACGTGTGTTCACTACAACCGCTGGTACCAACTTAATGCCCCCCCCCCCCCTGTCTCTCTCCCTCTCCCTCCAGACATGCCCACGTGTATCCTGTGCGTGTGCATCAGCCGGAGTGTGTACTGTGACGACACAGACCTGGAGCAGATCCCCCCGCTCCCCAAGGACACCACACACTTCTACGGCCGCTTCAACAGGATACGACACGTCCAGAGCCCCAACTTCGCAAACCTCAGTGAGACAGCCCATCACCTGGATGAGCATGCAGGGCAACGAGGAAGGCCTTTTCGGACTGTTACTATGGGAACACTAAGTCAGGCCCGGGGGAAATTAGTGTTGATCCGGGTGCTTTAAAATGACAGGAACCTGGGAGTTGGTGGTGTAAAAACAACCATGTTGTTTTCTGCTGTAACGATAACTCTTGTACAGTAGTCAGGGTAAACCACACACAAGGCCCTTCCAAAGGGAATCCAAAGCAATGGACATGCTCTGGTAGAGTGTGCATTAAATGACTTCCCTGTCTTTGTTGGGTTGAGAACAGGCATAGGGTCAGCTTTGAATGTAGAGGGTTAAAGGAGTTCCACAGTGTAGCTGGGGCTAAGGGGATAGACCAGGGATGAAAGTGGGGAGCATTTTTCATGCAACACATCTGTTCTAGGCAAGCAGATCATTGGTTTAAGACAAAGAAGTGGTGACACAAGGATCTCGGGACTGTATAAGAAGCAGCACATGCGCACACTTTTTATAACCTATTCATGAGAAGTTTCTTTTAAACATGTGTGTCTTTGATCCGTAATCTAATCTGTCAGTTTGTAAATCTTGAGGTTTGACCCTGTATTTTCCAGTGGTCTTATGTAGAGCTAGACTACTGAAGAACCCCCCCCCTGTGTTTTCAGATAAGCTGAAGCGTATTGACCTGACAGGAAACCAGATCTCCGAGGTGGATGAGGACGCTTTCCGGGCCTTGCCCCAGCTTCAAGACCTCCTGCTGGCAGACAATCGCCTGCAGGCGCTGCCTGAGCTGCCAGCCACCATAAGGCACATAGACGTCAGTAACAACAAGCTCGTCAGTGCTGGGGTTCACCAGGAGGGATTCAAGGTACACACACACACACACACGCAAACACATTAAGAGTGTTCTCAAGGTTTGTGCCATGCACATTCATTTTAATTAGCTTTTGTTCATGGATTGTAAGTACAGAAAAATGCAGGAAAGGTAATTAAAATAGGTTTTGTAGGTGGCCAATGAGGCATTACAAGAAAGCACTTGGACATGGTTTCAGGTTTGGGCCATATGCAACACCTAAATGCAGCAATTAAATTCCAACTAGGCTTGACCAGGTGTTTGTCTGTTAAAACGTCCTGGAAAACAGTTTAGGTTTAGCCAAGAGAAGAGGAAAGCACAATCCCCAGACAAGCCGTGTCCTCCATTTCTCACACGACACACCTGCATGTAATTTTAACCAGCTGAACCTCATTTTAAATGTGGTCTCAATTGGCGGTGATACAGTGAGGTCACTGCTTGAGGAAAACACATATTTGGTGGCGCTTAGAAATGTTTATGGTGTGAGGAAAGTTGGCATCTGAGTTTGAGCATGAAGAGTTCTATTTTTGGAGATATAGCTCCCTCCTCTGGTCAGCGGAGGTCAAGTCTTTTCTTTCCTCTGCACAGGATATGAGCCAATTGGAGTTCCTCTATCTGTCCAATAACAAACTGGACTACATTCCCGTACCTCTGCCGGAGAGTCTGAGAGTGTTACATCTGCAGGTAGGAAACCAGAAAACACTCTCACACACTACACCATACTCATAGCCTAGATGGATGGAGTGCAAACAATGCTATTGCTTGTAACCATACAAGTGCTATTTGTAACTGAAGGAAGTAGGACGAGATGTGAACAATTAAAGGACCTACCTCAGTTTTGAGTGACAAAGGTGAAATATGAATAAATGTTGGTTAAAATATATTTGTCTTTGTGGGGATTTTGATAAGTCCTGAGTAATTCTTGTATCCACAACTTTCGGTTTATGATTTCAAATCACAACCCCGTTCAGTTACAAATCACTTTTTTACGGTTTTAAACCAATGGCACAATTTGCACTCCTTATAGATTTGCAACGAGAAAAGACCATGAGAGGATCACACACTATGATCCCCTCACACTGCCTTGGTGCGTAGCCTTCCATTGCTCTCACAAACATCCCATGTCTGTCTCCCCGTCCCCCTGTTGTCCCAGAACAACAACGTTCAGACCCTCCATCAGGACACCTTCTGCCATGGCCACGACCTTAATTACATACGGCGCCCCCTGGAGGACATCCGCCTGGACGGCAACCCACTGGACATCGACCACTTTGCTGGTGCCTACGTTTGCCTGCCACGGCTTCCTGTAGGGGGACACTGATGGAGCCACTGTGTGGAGGGGGTAGGGGGTGGGGGGGTGGTACCTATTGTGTCATCGCGTTGGACGCCATGATGTTGCATGTAGTTGATGAAGGCTGGTGAGGGATGTAGGGCGTGGGAGGCCAGGTGGGCTTGGTTGTAGAGTTGATTTGTTTTGTGTGTCTTTAGCATGTCCTTTCATTTCAGCAAGCGCACATTGGAGTTTATAAAATTGCACATGGAGATTAATCATAAAAAAAACCATTGGAGGTGCTATCTATTTATAGAGACTGAATGTTATTAATTCAGAAATGGACTAATTTGAGTTGTTTTAGTTTAGTTCAGTCTAGTTTCAGTTGAACATGAACACAGAGTCATAAATTCTTTAAGGATCACTGGACTCTCCTTAGGCATAGGAATTTCACATGGAGCCGGAATCTCCGCGGCTCCATCTTTCATAATGAACGAGTGATCTGTGACTGTGGGACCAACCCGTATCCCCTTCCTCACAATACTCCCAGACACTTGATGGATGCCCCCCCCCCCCCTGCTGTTAAAGAGTCTGCTGCTGCCGACGCGCTGATCGATTGACGCCTCCCCGAGCCAATCGATGGCTGTGCGCTCATAGCGGACAGTGAGTGGTTCCCCTGACCGGGGGACTGGATGTTATGCAGCGTCCTGCCCTTGTAGTGACTGCATGTCTGTCTGTCTGCCTGTCTGTCTGTCTGTCTGTCTGCCTGCTGCCCCTGAGGGGGAAACGAGAGATTGTCAACGGGAGGGTGGAGGGCTTCAACGTGGTGACACTGCATTGAGAGTGGCACACTGCTTGGTGGGCTTGCTTTACCAAGGACACCAAATAAATAAATAAATGTGGTATTGAAAAAAACACAGGCTCCATTGGTTTCTGATGTTCTTTGTTGGGATGCATGTAACTTTACTATATTTAAATGTTTTATATGGGTCTTTGTCACGTCATTTTTTTTGTGATAAGCAGCCGAGATTAATGTTAATGCCAGATGAGAAATGAATGACAAGGCTCCAGATGACCTTGAATGCTATTCCACTCGTTGCCCACATGATGGCAACCTTCCCCCAGTTTGTCAGAGGCTGCGCTGGCGTGGCGCAACTAAACTGGGCACCAGCCATTGGAGCAAGAGGCTTCTGTTGCAGGGCATGACGTCAGGCCTAGTCAACACTCTGCAGAATGGCTTCATCAAAGTGAGGGTAGATGACTGACCCGTGAACCAACAACTCCCAGAGAAGACATGCTAATCCCCTCCCTGTCAGTTCACTACCATGCATTGTGAGCACATTGAACGTGTGGCTGTCTCTGCTTTCCTCTGCTAGAATCACGATGTAGGCTACACAGGGACAGTTTAAAAGCTGATTGACCTGGCAGGCTTGCTAAGGCAGAGATATAAAAGACACAAGTATCTTCTCCCGCCAAGAACCTAGAGTGGTTAGGGCAAAGAGAACTCGCTATCAAACGCAGTGCGTTTCCTGCACACATTCAATGCAAGTTGCCCTAGATATAATGGGTTTTAGGCCCATAGTAGAAAAGTAAACATAAACCTGCAACTCTCAGAAACAAACTAATAGAAGTACACAGTATATATAAGTATACAGTACATAGAAGTACACAGTGTATATAAGTACACAGTATATAAGTACACAGTATATAAGTATACAGTATATAAGTACACAGTATAGAAGTACACAGGATATAGAAGTATACAGGATATATAAGTATACAGTACATAAGTACACAGTATATAGAAGTATACAGAATATAGAATGTACAGTATATATAAGTATACAGTATATAGAAGCACACCGTATATATAGGTATACAGTATATATAAGTATAAAGTATATATAGTTTTGAAAGAGTGCACTTTTAAAGGCTAATGAAATTATGTTATGCACAAATAGCATGAAAAAAGCTTTTTTGATTTTATTAATAGTTTTTTTATTCCATTATTATACACATATATGTGTAACCAATCTGTCTTTGAAAAAGTGTTTATATTGACATACAGGTCAGCAGCTGTTGTAACTGTAGTGGTCAGACCACACAATATCCTTGGCCATGGCTGGAAAGCTGGCTAATAAAGATGGAAAGGCTGCGGCCAGACATCCGGCTGCCCTAACCAAATCCAGTCAACTTCCTGCCCCTTGGGCTTGAATCAGTCGTTCCATTGGAAACAATTATTTCCTGACCGACATGGTCTCTATTTAGAATCCAACCATCTTCCAAGCATCACCGTATAATTATGATAGGACAAACTGGCTAAACTAAAATGAGGCATTGCATTGTCGCTCCAAAACTTATGTCAGATTTGAAAAATACGACTAGTTTAAATCTGGTATAAAAAAGGACATATGCCAGCCCCCTGCAGGATTTGATGTTATAATAGCCATTCCAATAATAATCCAAAATGAGGTTGTTAGACAGAAACGTTTTGTAAGGTACTGGGTTGAGAGCTGATTTGCCATTCAATTTGACATAACGGTGAGCTTTGACGTCTCACAGCCACCCACTCTGTATCCACTCTCAGCATGGACAGTTTCTCATTGGAAAGGAATATGCTTTATTCCACAATATGCTATTCTTTCTAACTATATTTCTGCTGGCTTGTATCAGCCTGCTTAGCAGGAGGCTTACCTTTTTTCCTGAGAGCTTCCCAACTCTTTTCCTGCTAGCTGTCTGCAGCCCACTCAGCAGGAACATTTCTTTTGGTTTGCTATCTGGCTGCTTTATTGTGGTTTAGTTGTAACAGCCCACTGAGCAGGAATCCTTCATATATATATATATATATACTCAAAGTGGACAAAGGTAAAAATATTAGGAAACTTTTTTTGGCAGGCTTTTTGGAAGAAATGCAATGGCACATAGTAGCTTTCTGTAGCTGGAAGGCATACAAACACAAGGTTTCAGTGAACTAGCTAAGAACAAACCTTATTCTAATAAATCAACACTTGCTACCTATAGCCTATCTTGAAATTGCATTACATACTCTGGTGCTCTGCTTACTGTGTGTTTGTTCCACTATGAAAAAATTCGAATTAAACACCACGCATTTACAATCTTAATGTATATTGTACCAACAAATAATCATACTTTTAACATTAGAATGAATTACCTGGGACGTTCCATTCAAACCCCCACTCTACAAATTGCACAAACAGTAATGGGTTGCATGGCAACAAAAGGCCTAAGACAAGTAGCAGGTTGGGAATATGTATGGACGAATTTCCTTGTGAGCGC
Organism: Galaxias brevipinnis; assembly: GCA_036023535.2. Taxonomy (NCBI): domain Eukaryota; kingdom Metazoa; phylum Chordata; class Actinopteri; order Galaxiiformes; family Galaxiidae; genus Galaxias; species Galaxias brevipinnis. The sequence goes on along the minus strand of JAVQIZ010016827.1, from coordinate 2,518 downwards.
CTAATACTCCAACCAAATGGTAGAAAGAAAGCAAGGGTACAGGTACTGTTAGTGGGCCATTGTTAACTCAGAATATAATATAAATAATAAAATGGCAATTGTCTGTTTGTGGCGAGTTAACATGAGAAGCCTGTGAAGTCAACGACCAATTTCTGCCACTAGTTGTAGTTAAGAGTTTTACTCACTACCCAGATCACAGTGATGTCAGTCAATTCAATGCTTTTTAGTCGACGTTTCAATAACAATGGTGGATTATTTCTAGTCAGAGTCAATTGGTTTTGAAATACCCATTGTCTTCCTATGTGTTACACCTACTTCTGGCTCTTCAGACATGCGGATCTCCTGTAGCATTTGACTTCTTATTCTCCCCATAAAGCCTGCTTCCTCCCTTCCCTTCTTCACACATTCCTCCCTCTTTCCCTCCATCTACCCAGTCCTCGTGGTGAGCCGAGGATAACATCACTTCTATTTCTGAAACAATTTGTTTGCGTGTCATTGGTGGTTGCTGTGGTTACATGACAACTTTCAAACATCTATAATTTGACATCCACCCGCGCCTAGCTGGTGAAAACTCTCCTCGCTCATCAAGCATTTGTTTCAGCGTGTGTTTATCCATGTGTGTCTGCGTAGGTGGAATACGTGAGGGTGGAATAGTGTTTGTGTGTGTGTGTGTGCGTGTGTGTGTGTGTGTGAGCGTGTTTGTAGGTGGGTCAGATGTGTACTGGCGTATAAATTCTGTGTGTGAATTGTATTAACTGTGTGGGTACAGCTGGCAGGGCATGGCCCTGTGCGTGTGCGCAATTTGAATGCTAAACATCAGTATTTTATTGTAACATGGAGTTTGATTTTGTGTAAGCAGTTGGCACATGCATATCTCTAAGCATCTACTTATGTGCCAGGGCACTATACATGTTGTGTGGGTGCTTTCGAGTACATTGTGTGCTGGAGGTGTGTGTGTGAGCACTGCCTGATGGCCCGAGCTGACCTCTGATCGTTCACTGCACATCAATTGCCACAGTCAACAGAACGCCTGGAAAACACGGAACAGTTCTGAAATCAGTCAGCATCTCAAATGGCATTTAAAGTGCATTTCATCAGCCCCTACATATAATAACATAGTCATGATGTCAGGTTTTGATTTTTCTGTCCAATTTGTGTTGGTAATTTGTTTTAGAGTATTACCGTGTTTATTAAGAACTAAATGTCATTTGTGGAGAGATTTTTCACATTAGGGGTTGACTTGACTAAGTGTATTTAAACCAGTCTGTGTAACAATAACAACGTCTAAAAGCTGTCAAACCCAATTGTGCAGAAAACAGAAATTAAGAGTGTGTGTCGACCCAAAAAATAAAGTACTCATCAAGATTCACTAAGACAAAAGATTCGGGACAAAGTGGATCTTGGAAGAAACCCACGGAGACTTCACGTCACACAAGGGGACTCAACGACTGACCAACTAAGCAGTGGACTGATTATACACATGGAGACCCAGGTGAAAACAATAACGGGCTCAACAGGTGAATCTAATGATCCTGATGAGAGGTGAGCTGTCTAACAGGTGCAGCCCTGGTGGAGGAAGAGGATTGGCTCCCATGACATGTCTGAAATATCACCTTCCCTGAATGCCAACATGAAAGACCCCCTAGTTATCTCCTCTCCTTCTCCCCTCCTTTCCTTCTTCGCTCTCTCTCTCCCCTCTAGACATTGACACTTTTTCTAACCTTTCGCCCAGGCACTCGTGACTCACCTGATGAGTACAAATGTGTGAAAAAGCTTGGCTCTCTTCTTTTCCTCATCTGTGCCTTTCTGCTCCCTTATCTGCTCTGTGTGTGTGTGTGTGTGTGTGTGTGTGTGTGTGTGTGTAGGGAGAGGGGCGCCAGTGGGGGTTTGAAACATGAATGTCAAGGTCTAATTGGAGCACGAGGAGGTAGAGGAAGACGCAGACCGAGAGGAGAGAAAGAAGAAAGGAAGGAGCAAAGGGAGAGAGAAAGATGAAGACGCAGAGGGAGGAACAGGAAGAGGGGAGCCTTATCATCGTGCGAGAGTGGTTGTCATGTAAACAAGTGGGCGTCGCGGCCGCGTCTCCGTCGCCCCGAGCGCTAGCCCCTCCCCACCACTGTGACCGCTCCCACTGTCTCTCTGCGGCGTGCGCCCCTCTGTTTCCACGCTCTCCTTCAGGGCTGCTTCTCCCCCCGTCTCTATCCTGTGCACGTTCTGTGTCCTGCACCCCCCCCCCCCCGACTCATCATCTACACCGCCCCTCCCTCCCTCCCCTCCTCTCTCCGTCCCTCGACTGCTTTCCTTCGACGTTCTGGGACAGCTCCCCCCCCCCCCCCTCTTTTCTCCACCCTACCTCCACCCTTCGCTCCACGCTCACTTTCCTTCTGCTGGTCTCGCCTTCTCATCGTCTCCTCCCTTCTCCCTCCCTCCCTCATTTCCTTTGGTCAATCTTATTCCCTTAGCTCGGTTTCACCCTGCCTTTTTCCCTGTGTGTGTGTGTGTGTGTGTGTGTGTGTGT
>JAVQIZ010016813.1:0-16904 GCA_036023535.2 Galaxias brevipinnis | reverse complement strand
GAACTGTAAGCATAGCCTGGCTTAAAGATTTAACTTATGCTAACGCTGGACTATCAAACGGCATGATGAGATACAAAATAGGAAGAGGAGTATTGGGCTTATATGACACATTGAAATCGCTAATGGAAATGGAAATAGTTGGCTTAAAATGTAATACTTTCATGACAAAGTCAAATTCTCTCTCTCTCCCCTCTCCCTTTCTCTCTCTCTTTCTCTTTCTTTCTGCCTGTCTATCTGACTTCTGCATCAGGCCTGCTGCCCCCTAGTGTTGAACAGACTGTAGAACAGGAACCACATAAGAACACGCTAACATGGACAGTTGGACACACACAAACGAACAACATACACACATACATCTCTTAATGCATTAGTACTGGCTGTACTGGAGTAGGAGACCTTGGTGTGTGTGTGTGTGTGTGTGTGTGTGTGTGTGTGTGTAGGCCTGTAGGCCTGTAGGCATGCGGTAGCACGTTGAGCATAATAATGTGACAAGCTCCACGACTTAATTAGACCGGTATGTATTTTCAGGCCATCACATTGTTTCCTTTGAGGCAAACATACCAAGTATAACACACACACACACACACACACACACACATACACACACACACACACACACACACACACACACACACTGACAATCACGTGTGAACTCACTGATGCAGACCCACAGTGCATTCAGAAAGGATTCCGACCCCTATACATGCATACCTTTCGACAAACATGTTTTTGCTTTTTTCCTTATGGGGTATTGTGTGTAGATTGATAAGAATAAAACATATATATATATATATATATATATATGTATTTGATCCATTTTTAAATAAGGCTGTAATGTTATGAAGCATGGAAAAACAAATAAGGAGTACTGAATACTTTCTGAATGTACAATATATGTTCATTTGCAAGCTAGCATAAATAATTGCTATCAAAAACACACACACACACACACACACACACACACACACACACAGGAACATCCACACCCACTCTGGAGAAAGTGCTGAGCAGACACACACACACACACACACACACACACACACACACACTCAGGCACATGCGTCCGTGTTCACTGGAGCAGTGTAATATGGATCCCCCAGCACTAAATGCAAGTCCAGCCCTCACGACCCCCGCTGGTCATTTTTCAACTGGAAAACAACTGGTTTGAATGTCTGCATAACTGGCAGTGTTACCAGGAGACGGAGTTGTATTATCCTTGCTCGATTAAAGACGTGGAAAAAGGCAATGGCAGCATAGCGCCATAGGAGAGACATGGCATTGCAGATTAGCTGTGGGCCTCAAAGCTTTGGGAACTGTTTGTTTGTTTTGCCCCTTTGTAATTTCCTAATCGAATCTAGCAAATCAGTGTATTCTGAAAAAAAGATAAGAGGCGTTGTTTGGATTTTGGGTTCGCAGAAATAATGCTTTAAATTGTTAATGCACTATATGTATGTCACTCGGAATATACATGGTAAAGACCCCAAGTCATTGTTCTGGAGCACTTTGTGCTCTCTGGGATGATTAAAAATCTTACATTTCAAGAAAAATCATAATTAGGGTTATCTTGCATTGTGTTAGTAAGGAAAAAACGAAAATAAATGTATTTCTAAATAATGAACTCTCTTTTAGATGTGTGTCTGCTGTCGTGTGCGGCACTTACTTTGTCTTTCAAGGTTTGAGCCGTGGTCTAAAGAGCACATTAAATATTAAAGCAAAGCTTTTGAAGTGGCATTTACGTTGTCAGGCTAAATGAATCACAATGTCACAGTCACACACACACACACACACACACAGCTGACTAAGTGGTGGGGTTGGACTGACAGACTTTTCTTGTTTGTCAGAATATTGACCCGCTCAGCGAGACAAACCAAATGCCAATACAGGCTTGATAGATCACTAGTCCTGTGGTTTTACCACCCCTGTGTGTGTGTGTGTGTGTGTGTGTGTGTGTGTGTGTGTGTGTGTGTGTGTGTGTGTGTGTGTGTGTGTGTGTGTGTGTGTGTGTGTGTGTGTGTGCACATACGTGATGTGTGTATAGACGTTGACCCACAGGGACATAGAGTACCATCTCTCTGAAGGGCGAGCTCTGGCTCTGCAGGACCTAAAGAATGGCAGCCGGATCCACACTCGTTTCGGTCCACTCACTGTCCTGGGCATTGCTGACTTCCTCAACCCTAATGCCTTGGTCAGAAACCCACCTTACAGGATTACTTCAATGACAAACTATTGGATACAATTTAATAGTTTAAATCCTCCTAATCTTTTTTGATCTAGCAAAGAAGGAAAACCCTAACTGTTTTGGTTGTTTTCATTTCTCTCATCAGTCTTCCTCCCGTTACATCAACGACAGATTTGTTACAGAGTCTGACATCCTGGCATCCAATGGGATCATCCATGTGCTTCAGGGACCTCTCACAGCCCCGCCTCCACAGCCAGCAGTAAAGACCTGGTTTAACATTTGTTACACCCACATAAGTAGTCAAGTTCTTGTTTTTATTAATATTTTTTATAATATTATTTTAATAGATAATAATAAGTACGTAATAAATAAATACGTAGAGGAAGGAAGAAACGTTACAGAACAATGAAGAAATTATCTTTGTTATTACCTGAAATGTATGTATATTATATTTCATAACCCCGTTGTCATTGGTCCTCCAGTCCCATGTAGGTCACAAAGCAGGTATGGGAGTTGGAGTGGTGCTGCTGGTCATACTGATAGCTGGGGTAGCTTTTGTAGGCTACCACTTCTACGCCCACAAAACCAAACCCTTCAACTTCCATTATTTTAAGGTAAGTGAAAGTTTCTCTATTTAGTGTGTCCCTCTCTCTATCCCTCCATACTGTTTGAAATGACTTTGGCCTTTGCCCGCTGTTCTTTTGAAAGGAGGAGGAAGAGGACGAGTGTAACCCTCCAGACTGCAACCCCAGCATCTGTAACCCAATGTACAACACTTTCCCAGACCCCAGCGAACCAGCCTCTTCTGACCGCCCTGTAAGCAATGTATCCTCCTTCTCTCAATGGGGCCTGTTAGCATCCGGAAAATAAATCTGTTGTGTTTGCATGCAAGCCAATATGAATTGAGAAGAGATGTTAGAGATTATTCATGTTTGAATTCTTGATCATCAATAGACGATTGCTCTGTGCATGTATTATACATGTGATGGATGGCGTCTTACCATTGGAAGAAATTGAGATGAGTGTGTTGTGTTGACAGGAGGAGAAGAGGGACAAGCATCAGGTAGTGGACGGCGGTCCTTATGACCTGCTCCAGGACAGCTGAGAGGGACTACATCCCCCAGACCTCCCACCCCCCACTGCCTCTGCCCAGGTCCACTCTCCAAAGGATTACACAGTGAGTCTGGGAGCAGTCGGCATCCTGCGTCACAATGTACCAATCTTCATCAATGACTGCAGCAATGAGCAGCTTTTCTTTTTGATGGAATATAATAGTACGAGGGCAAAATGATGACCAACACCAACTTGGATTTCTAGCCATTTGTAACATCTGGGTATTGGATGTAAAATAAAATAAAAAGATTTTTGGCAGGGCTTGCAGGGATTTTGTGGAGTTAGCAAAAGAGATTTTTTTTCTATGAATGTTTTGAACTCAAAAAAAAACTAAAAACATGGACAAACCAAACAATGTTACAGATACAGAGGTATAGAACAGCCTGTTTGTCTACTTTCAATACTATTATTTCTGAAACTAAGGGATATACAATAATTCACTACTGTTCTATGCAGCATTATAATCAGTAGTTGAATACTTTAATTTTTGTCACTTTGGTATCACAACTGATTTTTAAAGTGTGACAAATTGTACCTGTGTAAATGTGATGGATAATACCAAGTGATATAAATTCTTAAGAAATAAAGAATCTAAGAAAATCAAATGGAGGCTGGAAGTGACTGTACTGGAAGAAACACACAGACAGTAAGCTCACCAACTAAGGGTCTCAACTTGTCAAACTGTTTTAATACACATTTACACACGTTTCGTTTAGAAAAAGGGAAATATTGGAGAAAACCTCCATTCATCCAAGCATCCACACTCCAGAGCAAAAATACAACCCAATTCATTTTCTCTGTGGTCAGCCCTAAAAGCCAAATAATTATATAAATAATTGTCCTCACAATATAGCACAATATCATAACAGCGTAGTCAGCAATAGTAGTGCTCAATCTCTTCACTCTAATCTTGTTTCCCTATCTTCATGGTTTCAAAAGAAGCAGAGAACGCTAATGCATGACCCTAGGCACTGGAATGATTGTTACCCTGAACCCTGTCAATTATTACAAAGATATCTGTGCATTAGTTCAGAACAGCATTGTGCAACAAAAAACACACACATCTACAATTTCTATATACCAGTAAGATGATGAACACATTCTTTACTGAGATTCTGTAAAAGGAAAATCCTCCCAAAATGGCTACTTAACATCTCAGTACAACATTTGATTCTTCAAGAAATATACACATATCGCAGTAAGAATTAAGAATATCCCGAAAAATAGTAAAAACAAATACTGGCATGGTTGTCTAGAGATTACTATTTTGAAGTGCAAAGAAATTATTTAAAATGTCTTTAGTTTCAATCAATCAATATTCAACCTTTGGCATAATAACCATTTCAAGGGCAATAATAGAATTAGTTTTTGCATAAACATACATTTTGGAATCTAAACAGTGGTGTGGAATGTGGGCATATTTGAGTTGGAACAAAATGGTAAGCAATTATAATCATGTAGACAGCACATAGCCGAATAAGGTCATGCAAGATAAGATCAGTGGATTGAACTGGAACTGGGAGTGAAGAGTTATAATCCGTTCACTTGTCTTTGATCTACTGTACTGAAGCTGAAGCATTGTTTCTTTGAATTTAATTTCTGACTTAAAGAGTCGTTTTATTGTTTTTTACATATTTCCCATTGATTTGACTTATTTTAGTTTCTTATCTATTCTAAACAGTTTTTACCTTGTAATTATATCTACTGCCCTAAATTGTTTAATACCTAGTACTGCGTAGTGGGTCAATGATGACACTGTTGTAAAGCACGTTGAAACACAGTTAAGAAAGGTGCTATTTACATGAAGGTCAACACTATTGTTATATTTATCATTATGTCAGTTAAATGAAATGTGCGGTTATAGACAGAGGTCAGACAATATTGATCTAAGATACATTACTGAAAATATTCCAACATTCCCTTGGCAACCTTGCAGCACACTTCCCTCTGGTATAACTGTGCAAAGATAAGCCCACAGCATGTGGTCTGATTATCCCTGATGAAGAATAACACACAACTAACAACCGTTACTAATCATTTCTAAGGAAAGATTAGCCAATAGTTTCCCCGTTTTCAGACAAAGTAGTGACGGTGCAGATAAATCAATGTAAAAGAGTTTCTCCAATGCTGGGATGAATAGATATCGAAGTGAGCTGACAATATGTTTGAGGGTAGGGTGCGTTAAATGACAGCAGCTAACCACAGTGGTAAAAAAGAAGGCAACACTGGACAGGGCAATTTGGAAATTAAAAAAATCCTGAGATTGCAGCACCCGTCCAACGTGAAAAGATGCTTGGACGACAGAATGTGGCACATCACTTCCTCTTCCTGGGGCTGCGGTCTGAAGCCTGCCTCCGCTCATAAGAGTTGTCCCTGGCTGCAGCGGCTTTCTCAGGCGCTGCAGAGCGCTCTTTGGCCTTTTTAGCCTTCACTACCGGTGAAGTAGGCTGGGTCTTTCGGCCTCCCAGGAACAGGGATCTGAGGAGGTAGATGCAGACCACGGTGGCAAACAGAGACCAGAGCACTAGCGGCCCAGGGAGAGTCTGAACGTGCCCGCGGACTAGCCTCAGAGTCTGGCCCAGGAGCGAGTCAGGTCTGGGCCTGATAGGGATATCTTCCTGTGGGTCAACAAGAAAATAGGAAAACACAAATGAAGAGAACAGTCCACATATATTTTGGACATTTATAATAGTGCAAATCCAATAGTCTACAGCGAGTGCGCGGTTAGACAGTCTTATACAAAGCGAAAACATTTCCATAAACTTGTTTTACTGAAACAATGTGAACAGAAAAAAATAAACAGTTCCATTCATATTATATGTTGAACTGAGACTAAGTATGATTTCACCTTCAGTCCATGCTGTGTCAGCAGGCTCTCCAGTGTAGAGTCCCCCAACTGCACTGTGGGATAGAACTCCTCCACAAAGTGCCTCTTCCACCACTGCTTGGGACTGGACCTGCCAGGGCAAATCCACACGTCAAGTGTTAAATGATAAAGTTATGACGTTTCACTTGACTGACTGGTTTGAGGGGGACTGATATGTTGGTGCTATGCAAGCCACAGCGCTCACCCGTCCTGGTCTTTGTGGGTGAACCAGTACTTGTAGAGGCTGGCTCTGATGAACAACGGAGGAGCCTGGCTGAAAGGGTATCTGGTCTGGCCAACCTGTAGCAGACTCACCACTAAAACACAAAGAACAAGCCTAATACATACTCACACTAGGACACGTCAACGTGCAAAATGATTTCAAAAATAATAACTTTAATACAGATTGCTCTTCGTATACATTTGGTTCAGATGTATTTTTGTCAGTATATACAGAGACATAAGATCCCATGTGTGGGGTCGTACCGTCTTTTTTGCCCTGCAGGAGGCGCTGCACCAGGCCTGTGAACCAGGGGCTGTGTTTTGCTGGTCCCTGGGCTGCCTGCCACATCTGCCAGTCTAGCCGTGGCTGATAGGGCACTACTACTGGAGGGGCCACATCCACATTCCCAGGCTTATACATAAACTCTATTTCCTGGGAGGAGCATACGAATGTGACCTGGTCATAATTATTTTCCATAATAAATCCAACGTTCCAATGCATAAGCACATTGTAGGAAAGCCATCAGTCAAAATATGAAAAAAAATATATATTATTATGATAATAATAATAACGTTGTGGAAATCTTTTCCAGTGGCTGCTCTGTGTGTCCCTGCCGTCTTACCGTCCAGGTGGTGTTGTCCATGCTGCCTTCCAGCACCACCTCGGGCCGGCCGTCCCCCTGGCTGACGGTGCTGTGCAGGGCGTAGGAGCTGAGCAGACGGTAGCGCTCCACCAGGCTGTAGGCCCTCCTGAGCTCCGGGAGGACCTTGCTGCTGGACACCGGCTCCATAGCTGTGTATGGCACCTGGCGGGGTCAGAGAGGAAGGGGACCGTGAGTATCATACGGACCGAGCACTGTAGGGCCCCTCAGACGTCTGCCCTTTGATGGACGCAAAGAGACTTTTGGGTGTGGTAAAAGTTTAATTAAACATCAGACATCCGTGTGATGTGTGCAGTACTATTTCATGTGCTACTGGTGGTGCATGCTGACAACGGAAAAGCCGGCCTCACCAAACTCAAAGCAAATACTGAGATGGCAGCGGCACCAAAGACGACCCACTGGAGGAGAGCCCAGATTTTCCAGAAAAATCCTCTTACACACAAACTCCTAGAAGGATGAATAGTTCATTAAATTATCAACAATTATCACCCATTTCAATAGTTATTTGTATTTTTCTAATGGTTCTTAGCCTTAAAATTCCTGTATCCACAGGATCTTATAAGCAGCTGTGATTCCTGTATAAACTTACCCTAAGAAAGCAGCCACCAGTTCCCAAGTGAGGGACAGTACCCCCATCCAGACAGTAGGAAATGTCACCAGCTTCAGCACCTCATCAAACTGGAGCTGCGAAAACACTGACAAAGGGTGTAAAATGTAAATGTTGAAAACTAAACAAGATCACAGTGTGTGAACTTGACTCCTTTGATCCCTTTACTTGGTACAAACAAAAAGAGCAGGGTTATATCAGTGTAGGAACTTACTGGTTTTCGAGGAGATAGTCCTGGTCTCCCAGTTGACCTCCAGCTTAAAGAGCAGCTTGGTGCAGAAAAGAATGAGAGCATACACACTCAGCTCCACCAGCAAAGTTAGCCATGACATCAGGGTCTGGCCCCAGCCTGCGCACGCACACGCACACACACACACACAGCTTTATTAGATCATGACGCCCAACAGAAAATATGTTGTACAAACTTTTCAGGGGTTAGTAGAATGGCCATTGGGATATCCAGAACGTTAAGAAAAAAGTGGTTGTTAAATACTTCAGTACTGTCACTTAAACAGTACAGTATCAAACCTGCATGCCAGTATGGGGTCAAGCCACTATGACCTTGCTAGTTTGATTAAAAGACTGGCTCTGTCAACACTCCAGCTACTATCTCAGCCTCAAGGACGGAAACGTGGAGCATTGCCCAGTCTGCAAGATGTAACCAAGTCTGACCCCTTCCCAACGTAAAGGGAATGAGGGTGAGGAGTTGAAAAGTTGCAAAAGGGAAATTAGGTACTGTCCCTTTAAACTCTGCTCCCCACCATCCTTAAAATCTAAATCAAACTGACCTACCGCTGAATGACATGGAGAGTTGGCACAGTGCCATGCTAAGGTGGGAAACAGCTGGGACGTGTAGTCCTAATACGTCGACTTAGAGGTGTGTCGAAAGTGCTGTGTAAGGGCATGGGGAAAGGCTGGGGTCCTACCCTTGGTTCTCCTCTTCTTGGAGTGGCCCGTCCAGGAGCTGACCACCTCATCGTCCAGCAAGGAAAAGCTCAGCGCCACACTCAGCAGGTTCAGGAACGTCAGGTTCCCAGTCAGCATGGAGAACCCCTGGTGCACCATCTGGAGCAGAGACAAACGTGCCGTTTTGTTGGAAAAGCTTTAAAATTACTATTTAAGCTTATGAATATGGTATATATTTTGACATAGACCTGTTAATCACTTACACCGTTTCTAAGGTTGCACGCTTATTAAAAGGGACCCTACACAGAAAGACACACGCATGAAAAAACGCACACACACACCTGTATGTAGAAGGCTCCCAGTCGGAGGCAGCGCATGGGAGCGAAGTAGAGGAGGGGCACAGCGGTCTCATACACCAGCACTCCCACGGTGACCAGTCTCAGGATCCAGTTGGGCAGCTGGTGGGCCCACCAGGCAAGGGGAGTGGGGCTGCCCTGGGTCTCCACCAGATGGCTTATTGCTGGAGGAGTACACACACACGCACGCACGCACACACACACACACACACACACACACACACACAGTTAAACAAAAACATAAAGTGGTGTGGATTCAGCAGCGAGCCTGAGGGATTTCAAAGGGCTGTCGCGTGGTAAACAGTGGCGGACTAAGTTGATACCCTTCACATGACGTGTGTAATCCACCCCCACCTTGAAGTCAACTCCACATGTCAATGCATTGGCCTGTCCCCTTTCATTGGAAGTCTGGCACTTAGAGGGATTATTAGGCTTACGACATGTCTGGTGCATTGAGAGGTCTATCACCATCAGTAGCATGGTCATGTAACCAAGCACAACTAAAGCCAGTCGAAATGCAACTGCATGTTAGCCACCCACCCCGCTGTTTCAAACGGCTGGTTCACATTGTCCGAGTCCCAGGCTCTCCTTACCAGTGAGGCCCCACCAGGAGGGGCAGTGGCTAGCCAGTTTGGCCACACCTGAGCCAAAGGTGAGTCTAAACAGGAGCCAGCGCACAAGCCAGAAGGTTAGGGCGTCGTGGTGACGGATGGCGTTACGCCGCCTGAACAGGTTGAGGGGCGCGATGAGGACGGCGAGAAAGCCCACCTCCAGGAGCAGATTGTCCCTGTAAGACACACACCAGCACGGTAAGTACATTTGTAGTTTTCAGTCAGCTTTGTAGTTTTCACCAAATGTAGTCACACTTTATTATATTTGTTTTTGCCCAGGGCTTAGAAGTGGGGAATTGCACGCTAACCTCTTATTATTTACAATTCCCTTTGTATGGTGCGTGTTAGTATTTGTGTGTGTGTGACAGCCTAAAGGCACAACCAACTCAGAATAAAGGCCTATTTATCCCCATCTATTTATTCCTGTAACTAAATGTTTCCATGGGAACCTGTGCTACAGTCTCTGTTTTAACTTGTCAAGTTAAACCGTTCACAGAGAGCAAGAGTTACTTCCAGTTTATTGTGAAACTAAGAGTTTCCCTTATCTAAGCCTTCAGATTAACTCACATAGCTTTGCCAATGAGCGTGGTTTTTATTCACATTGACTGCAGCAACAGCAAAAAAATCTCAATCAGTCAATGTAGATGACATTTGATGGCGGATGACTTACCATGAAAATCGCATGAAGTCTTGGCCCACCTATCAGCAGAAGAGACATTGTAGGTTAATTATTTGCTTTTTTCCCCTACATCAAATATTAAGAAACCTGGATGACCAGGTTAAGGCTAAAATAATAAGGCTCAAGATATTTAGTCACACTGCAAACAACCCACACCCACATAATCCCTCTTACAAAACTCACGTCTACGTCTACAGTACCTGGCAGAGGGAGAGGTAGAGGGCCCAGAGGCCAAAGAAAACCAGGCTATCCCTGAGGGGCTCCAGAAGGGCTGCTCCAAGGGCCAAGACAACCCCCAGAAGGCAGAGCAGCTCCATGACCTGCGGGACATCCAGCTCCAGGCCCAGGTGAAGCCCAGGCCAGAGTAGTGAAGGGGAGGCCTGGAGCTGCTCCCATACCGGCTTGTCCCCGGGTACGTCAGGCTCCACCAGACGCACGGGCTGGACCCCCTCGTTCCCATAGAGACCTGCACCCATACATTAGGCGGAGGGGGGTAGACAAAACCGAAAACATGAGAAGGATGGGACTCGCACACGCAGTGCTGGGTCAGGAGGGAGGAGGGGTGTTGTCCCCCAAAATCCACTGTATCAACACGCAGGGCTATACACATGCTGGGTGGCTTAGAAACAGGGGAAAGGTCATTGATTTCAAACACGAAGAGCAGGCATATAAAGGCATCTTAGTACTACTTAATACTAGACAAAACTTAAACTTCACATTAATGGCACACAGTGGGCCTTTGGAAGCGTGTGTGTGTATGCGTGTGATTATGAGATTGAGCTCTGCCTTGGCATGAGAAACAGACAAAGACAAAGGAGCACAAAAGCTGATTTATCTCGATCATGCTCAGATGACTTAGTATCTGATATTTCAGGTACAGCATTAAACCATCAAAATGTAGGTCATTTTACATTTGATAGTTTTGGACAAGTTGGGGCCTCCTGGATTTGTACAGCCATCTCCTCTCAATTATAGTTGACCTTATAAATATGTTCAATTAGTTATTTAGCGTACTATTTTAGATGGACCTCACATTATGAGATTCAGGAATAACAATGATAGGCTACCTAGTATAGCACTTTTAACTATTTTAATGCCAGACGCACCTAAATAAAGGCAAAAAAAGTAGATTATATTTGAGCGTAACAAATATGTAGCGGCAGACGTGACGTGCAATCTTATTCTCTGCGATTTGAAGAACTGACGGTAACATAGGATATGATAAATAACAGGTGTAAATTAATTTCTAAAATAACTCAGTCGAGCAAGTCGCCAGATTTTCCTAGTGCTAGTGTTAGTGTCTGGTAAACATGAATCCAGCCAGTAGCTTATTTTGAAGAGTGTGTTTAAACGAGTCATTCAAACGGCCAACCCTTTTGCATCGCATCGCTTTTAAAGCTGATTCAATCTGGAACAATCAAATGCTGTAAAGTGAATCCAGAGAAGTATTTTTGCACGCCACACCCGGCAAAGCTTACCTGGTATTTGGACGTAGAAAGAAGCGAAAGCAAACACATAAATGATAGTCATACTCCATAGAAACATGTGCCGCGGAAGTCTAATTTCTCCCATTTTAGATGATAGGCCTAGATAATGTTTTTTAAAAGGTATCTGTAGCCAAAAGCACGAGTTACAGTTGCTTTATTAGAGATAATCTAGCGGCTCGCACTCTGAGCCTGTATGGTGGGGGGAAATGATCGAAGATAGTAGGAAGGCAAAAAAAAAATATATAGGCGGAGCTCACTTGTTGCGTGTAGCACGTGCTACACTGAAGATAGGTTTTATGTGTTAACACGTTTTAAATTAAAGGTTTTGGCAAGTCAGAATCATAAAGATTGTTCTCAATATTGCATTACCAAACTTTCCTTTTGAGTGACTATCAGTTTCTATAACTAAAAAGGCAGCTGGGATAGCGTCGTGGCAGCTAGACACTGATAGGGTCATTTCAGGTGAAATGCCTTAAATCAATGTAGCCTACTTGCCGCCGAATGGGCAATCTACAGTTGAGTTAACAGAATTATTCCAAACTTTTCCCTAGCTGTACGTTTTAGATGTATCCTAATTGAAAGTTATTTTCAAAACTTGCTACAAATTACGCTTGCACACAAGTAGATCACACTCAAGTCTTTATTGCTTAAAAACAAATTCATACAGCACTGCTTATAGTGTTGGTAATCCACGACTGAAATGCCGATATCTTGGAAAATACTGCTGGTCTCCCGATTTCACAGTCATTGCTGCCCCATGTGATCACACCAAAGAGGTAGTAGACACCCCTCTGCTGGCAGAACAGGGGTGAACCCGAATCCCCCTGCGGAGAGATGATTTTAGAAACAAAAGTACATTCAGTGTTAGCTGAACAAGTGCATGACGAAAAACCACAAAGTGCATGCCATCTAAATAATACTTTACAAGTAGCCCACACATAATCCGCTCAGCTCTACTCGGATTTGCTCAAATACATTATGTACAACCTATTTCCCCCCCTTATACCATGCAAGTGACAGAGCCAGCTGCATCTGTGCAAAGATGGGTGTCTAAGATGAGGCTCCAATCCCATCTATCTCTGCAAGTTGTCCTGCTCATTAACTCCAGCTTGGTTTGGTGCAACCTGTTCGGGTTCACACCCTCTAGAGAGAAACAGCACATTTGAAGCCTTGTTTGGATTGGGTCACAGAAGCATACACAGGGATGGAATAGCACAGTGCCTATTCAACTTTGATAAATTAGTAAACAATGGAAAGCAGGAGCGTACCGGTGGCTTTTGTGGAACCCCAGCCAGTTGTCACACAAGACCAGCTGTTATCAGGCTCTTGATTCTGTCCAGGAAGGCAAATTGGAAACACCAAATCAGCTGGAAATAGAAGAGAATACAAGAGAAAATATGTCACTGTAGAATATCAATGTTCCGACAGTCAAGTCACTGTACAATAAATGGTATGGGGGCACAGACAATGCATATTGTAGATAAGAGATACATCAACTCCAGTGATATAAGTTGCTGGTCCAACACAATCAGGGTGGAAATTGTCAGCTAAAGGCTTGACTAGCAAACAGTCGTTTCATACTCAATTGGGCTGGTTGACTTAGGTGCAGCAGGGTGAGATCGGTGGACGGGGGGAAGCGGTTGTCATGCTTTAGGTCAAACACTTTGTCCACTGTGATGCTCTGTTGAGACATGAAGCCTAGGTCATGGAGCCCCAGCTCCACCGTGTACCAGTTAGCGCTGGACATATGGGGAGATTTAAACTGGGTTTAGAGAGAGAGGCACCTCCTGAACTGCAGAAATAGTTCAATTTCAGAAGCTTTATATTGACTATTCCAATGACCTATGGTAAAAAAAGAAAGTATTGAATGCTTGTTGTGAACACCAAAAATATATACATGGGAGCTCTGATTACCAGAGTATGGAATATATAATAAAGCAAGCAAACCCACATGTTACAATGCCGCGCTACCAAAACCCAGCTCTGGTGAATCAAGGTGCCACTGCAGACGTGTTGACCACTGGCTTGGAGGCTGACCTGCCAGGGCCAGGAGAAGGGACATGCTTCGGTCACCTCCAACACCTGCTCTTGCCCCTCATTGGAAACAGTTATTGCTGCATTGGCTGAATTCAGCCTGCAGGGAGCTGTCGGAGCTTCACCACAGCTCGGTGACGTTTCTTGCCCTGAGACACAAGGGGTTGAACGTAGTGACCAGACAATGCTACCAAAGTCATAGTAATTTTTATAAACAGTCCATTCAACAGGTAGTGGCATTTAAAGCAGATGATATCTTTACCTGCTATATGCTTTGGTCTTACCTTCTACTATGTTTGTAATCCAGTCAATATGGGCCTGTACTATTGTGTAAACCCCAGGCTTCAAGGCCCTCCCACATCCAACTCCCCAGCTGACCAAGCCAGCCAGCTCATACCTGCTGCCAGTGAAGCAGGACAGAGGCCCGCCAGAGTCGCCCTGGGAGACACCAGGAAAGAGAGGGACACCCATGCAGTTAAAAAGTACATTTCACAAAGACAAAAAAAGCAGTTGTGTCTGCACCACAAACATTGAGTTGTAATATAAAATATTATATATTATAAATTAACATCAGGGATGGGAGACCTTGATTTTACCTGGCAGGCATCGACCCCACCTTTAGGCTCCCCAGCACAGAGCATGGAGGAGGGCAGGAACTGCTCGCCATAGTATTGGTCACAGGTCTCTTGGGAAAATACAGTGACATTGACCTCCTGAAGCACTTCAGCCTTGGGCCCATCTGCCACAAACCAGGCAGGGAAAGGTTAGGTAAAGTTTGTGCTATAGCCCTCAGCAAGTTTTTGTTTTAGTAACAATATGCCTTTTAAGTATACATTTCCCTTACTCTCCCTGGTTGATCCCCAGCCAGTGACAGTACATCTCATGTTAGGTTTCAGCAGACCCATCCATATCTCTATGGGTTTAACAAAATCACTGAACAGAAGAGGTGTCTCCAGCTTCAACAACGCCACATCATTTACCTTTGTCTTCACATCATAGCTCTGGTGTGTAAATATCTTGGATATTTTCGCAACCTTCAGGACAGTTACACATAAACCAGATTAGAAGTTGCATATATGTGAATCAACCAGTGTGTGTGTGTTTGGGATGAATGTGATGCACGAGCATCTAACCTGTTGACCATATTCATTCAGATTTTGAATATAATGTTTCCCAGCCATTACAGTCCATTCGGATGGTTTATTGAACCTAGAAACAAAGCAAAGCATTAGTCTCTAGTCTGGTAAACAAGTGTTTGTCTTTTAAGAATCATTAGACAAAGGCAGTCTATTCAAGTTCACTTGGTGATTGAAGATGAGATAAAACTCGTGGCAAGTTCTCTCACCGTAGGAAGCAGTGTGTGGCAGTGATGATCCAGACAGGGGAGAGGATGGCACCTCCGCAGGCTGAAATGGTGTTCAAGACAAGAGAGACCTGCCAGGGCCATGAGTGGGCCCAAGCTTCCCTTCCCCCTACGACCCTAAAGGTACGGATGCCTGCTAAATCTAAGGGTTGGACAAGGCTCAGAAGTGCTTAATTTGAAAAAAAAATATGATCACTTGACAATTCTGCAGATATACAATTTTAGGTTTAAAAACTACATAAGTCATTTCATATCAAATCCAATCCCAAATACTATCAGTGGCCAGTAATGGACATAAACCCTAAAAAGGTAGTGTTGCGCAGTAGTGAACTACATGCAGTCAAACTGGTATGTTAACTACATTTTGCAGTAGCTTGCTGGTAGTTCAACTACTTTTATTCATATTGGCATAGTGATAGTAGTTAAATTTAAGTAGTTAAATTACTTTAACCATTTTGAGTAGTGAACTACTGAAACTGCAAACTGTTTTAGTTGTAAACATATCTGGATTTTATGTTATCTGACTACAATAAATAACATTCCTTGCAATTTTGTCCAAGGAATGTTATATCATTAAGGACCACTTTGTTTATGACAAGTATAGGTCACAATGGTATTCCAGGAAGCTGGATTGCCAGCATAACTGAATTATTTGGTTGTAGTTTTGTATCTGAATTTGTTAAACTAAACGTAAATATATTAAAAGGTGTCAATTAGTCATTAGTATTGATTCTTGAAATGTTCAGAGGAGTTGTGACATGTTTTTATAAGTTACCTGGCTAATTGACTAATCCTGCTTGATGTTATTCTCCCAACTGAACACTAGTTTTTGGAAAGCAGGGTTCTGACTGATGGACATTGAAGAGAATGTCAGTTTTGCTTTGGATTACAATTTCCCATGAAGATTGGGACACTTTATTTATGACCCGTGCCCTGTGAACGAGTGGGCAATAATTGCATTAAAACTGAATTGAGTGACTTTTGTACGCAATTTTGTTACACGCACATTGTCAATTTGATCAGTTTTTACTAAGTAGTTTGAACAACTTTTTCTAAGTAGGTTCAGTTAACCAAACTAGATTGCAACCCTTGGGTAGCTATATTTCAACTTCATCCAATGTGTGAAGGATACCTTCATCACTGCTCAGTGTTGTGTTCTGATCAGTCACATTTGTAGACACGTCTCTGAAAGGTCGCTGCTGGGACTCAACTGCGAGGGCTATGCCTACAACGAACAAGCATTCATATTTAGTCTCCACAAATCCGGACAAAATTGTTGAGAGGACTTTTCAGACTTAACTCTTACCGTGCCACTTTCCAAGCCAGATTAATGTCAAATAAATGACCAAAGGCAGAACTATTTTAACTCCCATCTCTGGTTGTGACCGCTCTTCTCATTATTCAGCTAATGTTTCGAAGCAAATCAAGCCACACCCATTACTGTTAATTGTTTTCACCTGTGCTGCCGAATATGGAGGACGCGCCGAAGGCTGGCTATACAAGGTTATGAGCTATGTATAAGGAGAGAGCGAAGTTCGGCTTTGACCTGCCAATCAATCCATCCTTTTCCCTTTCCCTTCCCTATTTCCCTTGTACAGCGACCTGCAAATCTTGTGGTGCAAACTAGCATTTTTTATCAATCTTCATAAAAAAAACTGATTGTTTCTTCAATTTCTTTGTTTGTGGATAAAAGAAACCGATTGAAACTAGAAATGCATTTCCCTGCGCAAATGCGATGTGATGCATCGCAGTTATTAGACTGACCGCCTTAGCGTGCAGAACCTACCCCTGCAGCACAAGCGGACGGCGGTCCAAACCC